>JAQIVE010005569.1:0-12709 GCA_034698285.1 Sminthurinus bimaculatus | reverse complement strand
CCCTCCATCCTCCATCCTCCATCCTCTCCCCAATCCTCACCTATTTTCCGTTTGCACGTACCTTTCCCATTTCATGGAAAAAGAAGAAGAAGAGGGAAAAGAGCAGAAAAGGAAAAAGTGGCAGAGGTCTGCTATGCTGAGTTAGTTTGGAGGAGAATTCATTCGGAGAGGCAGCGAACCAACAGGGATATTTGTATTCGCCTTTTCTCTTCCTCATGTGATTCCTCTGCCTAACTATACATGTATGTATGTACATTTACAATGTACATTCCTGGCTGTCGTTCCATTTCCATTTCCCTGCGTATCTTTTGGGTTGGTTTCCACTTGGTTTTCCGCCCTCGTTCCCTATTCGTTTTTCATTTGGGGAATGTCCCGCTCCTCTCCATCTTTTTCATTCTTTTCCCAGTGTGTCCGTGTCCGTGTTTTGTGTCTCTATTTTCCAATCAGAACCTTATAAAGTGTGTAGGCACGTTCCGGACCTGTCCGTCTCTCTCTCTCTCCAAAGTCCATGTTCCATGTTCAATGTTCATGTACAATTTACAATTTATACACGGCTTTACATTGTACATGGAACACAGTCCATGTATGTACGTTGTACGTGTGTATGTGCTCCGTTTGTCTAGTCGAATGTTCAACGTGTTTTACATTGCCTCACGATCCAACGAGCCGAAAGAAAAAGAGGCAGAAGGAGATCCTTCTATTCTATTTATGAGCACTTGACAAATAACAAATGTATTCCCCCTCCGCTGCGTCTTGCTCAACTCAACTCTACTCGACTCAACTCAACTCAGCTCAGCTCAACTTAACTTCTTTTTCTCTTTATCCTACGCTCGTCGTTGTTCTTAGCCGACCAAAATGAAAAAAAACTGAATTTTAAATTCTACACATTTTTCAAGCTAGTCAGGCTTCGTAATTTTTTGGAAAATTTGAAAAAAATCCTCTAAAATTGCTTTATCAAGTGTCTAATTACTTTACACATATTCTGCATGTATTGTATTTTTGGGCGTCTGTGAGCTGATTTTCAGTACATGGGCAAAACTATAGGCAATTTTTTTACGCCGAGGTCATTTTGACCCCTTGGGCAACGAGGCCAAGTGCAAACTCTCGGAATATTTGCATTTGAAAAATGGTCGAGAATATGTATGTATGTATGTTTGCCTAGCTACACATTTAATCTCACGAGTCTTTTGGATTTTGGGGAAAATTTACGTAAAGCTCGTGTGTGTGTGTGTGTGTTTGGAATTGAGTAATAAGTTTACTCTTTCGTTTAAGAATTCAGTCAGTCCATCAGTCTGGGGTCTTGGCCTGGTATTGGAATTGGTCTCTGTATACATTATACATACTATATTAGTCTTATGTGTATGTATAATGCATACGTGTGGGTCTTGTGTGCCGCCCGCTTCAACTTTTAAGTTCAGTCCACTTCCCTCCTTCTCTTTCCTTCCTTTTTCGGGTCGAGGAAATTTCAGGGACGGCAAGTTCGTGAGGAAAGCACACACACATACATAGTCCTAGACACAGACATATGTATTAGACACAGACAAACCCCCTGCTTTAGTTTCAACGTAGCTAGTTCAAACTTAAGTTGGGGGTTGGAGCTTGAGTTTCACATCTATGTAGTTTTAGGGCGCAGAGTATATATGTACATACACACATATGTACTGTGTACATATGAAGACATTAAAAATTCCACATAATAATATATATTCCACACACAAGGAGCTGCATGGAAGACTCGGCTCCCTCAACTCGCCTCCTTGGACTTTGCCTCCTTGGATTGGGGAGAAAAAACTCGTCCTACTCGTCCTACTGCTCGCCGCCAAAGTCTCGAGGAGAGGCAAAACTCTTGAGAGCCATAGAAAAGATGGAGAGGAATAGGAAAAACAAAAGATGGATATAGACGAGAGGCAAGTGTAAAGAGTAAAGGGAAAGCAGAGTATGTTATGCATGCTATATAGTATAACATGTAATATGACACGGCATTAACGCTGAGGATCTCAAGCATTCAAAAAAGTTAAAGTTGGTGGGACGAAAAGACGACCAAAGTTAAAAACAAGACGAAGGAGTTTTTAGTTTTTTCTATAAAATTTGTCCATGTGTGTGTGTGTGTGTGTTTGAGAGCTACATTTGTACACTTTACACATTACACATATATGTATATGTTGAAGAAAAAGAAAAAGGAGCTAGAAAAGTCGTCAGAATCAAGAATCAAGATGTGAGGAAGCGTCACACTTAGCTTTGGTTTGCTTGGCTTGGCTTGGCTTGCCTTGGCTTTGCGTCCATTCCTCTTGAGGTGTGGTCTAGTTCCAGCTCTGACTTGCTTCCTCTCGCTCTCTGTAGCTTCCTCTCAACTTCTTCTCTCTTCTATACTCTGCTTCACTCTGCTCCGGGTGAGTCGTTAGTCTTGTGTCTAAAGGAAAAGTCCCCGAAAAGGCGAGTATTTAGACGGAGCGCAAAGCTTTGTCACAAAACTATAATATGCTTTAGTTTGGAGAAGTGGAGAAACGAGTCCAGGAAAAATGGAGAAAGAATCTCAGAGTCTCTTTGTTCAAGTTTGTGTATGGGCGAACATTAGATATATAACTATTGTACCATACGTATGTATACGTTATAAGTATTAGTAGATACATCGTATACTGTATAATGTACATATATGTATGCCTGGAAAAAAAGAAAAGCTGTGTGGAGTTAAGAACGTCGACTCTCAGGATGACAGGCTGGAGCCGTCTCCTCACTTTTCACGTTACACACACTTTCCCTGGATAAACAGTTCAAGTAAGTACATAATAGGGGAATTTTATCCAGGTTTAGAGAGTTGGAGCTTCAACTGTACAGCTAGACTGCATACTACATCCATACATACATATGTACAGCTGGAGTTGGATTTAGAGCTGAAGCTGGAGGATAGATCTTTTTCTTTTTCTCCTCGACCTGGATACCAAATTCCTACCTTTATTTCTGTTCTCCAGTTAACCTCCAAATTAAAGTCTATCTGTACTTACAGGGTTAAACACTAAAAGCCCTCGTATATCTTACACATGTATCACTATTATTTTATTTTATGTATACATGCCTTTTTTTCCTAGAAAAATCTCTATAGATATTCAATTTTGTACATTATCTTTATCCTGCGCATTCAAGCTCAACTACAGAAAGGAACTACAGAGGGATAAAAGCAAAGGAAAAGGAATGCTGAAAACGAGGGAAAGGATCCACTACATAGTGAGTGACTGAGTGAGAGTAAGAGAGAGTGAGTGAGCTTGTGAATGACCAGGCCAAGTGGAAAGTAGGGAAGGAAAAAAGTTAAAAGGATTTTTTCTAAACATGGCAGAGTATCTACACTACACCAAGTGAGAGTGAGAGGACAGAGCAGGGAGGGGAAAAGTAGAAAAGGAACCTAGGGTAGATTTTCCAGGATTTTTTCATGTGTTTCCTTTTCTTCCCCTTTTTCTTCTGACCGACAAACTACGGTACTCTGTACTATACTATACACTGTTACCAGCTCTTTTCTTTGACTCTTATGGTTAGTTTTGGTTGGTATCCATGAACTACGGAGAAGCAGAGAAGACTGGAGGGAAAAGAGAAATAAGAGGAGGAATGTTGTTAGTAGATTGTTATATAATATGGTGTGGCCGTAGGTCGACTGACTGGTTGTAGATCATCGAGTGTCCGCCGTCCGTGTGTCTCCTCTCCACTTTCTTCTTCTTCTTTTGCCATGCCACTTGCTCCCTCCTTGTCGTCCTTACTTTCATTTTGGACGGTCCCTTTTGGTCCAAGACGAGCTATTCAGCAATAGAAAGAGAGAGAGAGAGATTGAGGTGCAGAGGCTGATGATATACCGATGAGATGTGAATACAGTTGGGACCCGTCTCCCTTTAACTCTGACTCTTTGGCCATGGCCACGGCATACTGATATCTGTCTCCACATTCTCCAGACCACACCAAACTCCAGGCAAAGGACGAGTGTCTGTGTGTGTGTGTGTGTGTGTGTGTGACTATGGGAAAAGAGCATCAAAAGCTCTTTAGTCACATCTTGACATCACTTGGGAATCGCCAGAATTTTTTCCAGCTCTTTTTTCTCTCCAGTTTACAATCTTTGTCGTCTTTTTTCCCTCCTCGAGCTCGAGCTCTGGCTCTGGAGTCATCCTCATCTCCTCGGGACAGAGTGAGCGAGTGCAATATGTACCTTGTACCTACATACTATATTATGCCTATATGTATGTATTTCTGCACATATTATGAGTGTATTTGAGTGGTCATCTTGATCGATGGTGGAGAATTGTGGTCCACTGGGACTCGCCATATAGACTCAACATTACTCCCTCCTCACCCATTTTACTAGATTATATGACCAGCCCTGGGTTGGTTTGGGTTGGGTCGGTTCGGTTGGCAAGAAATGCAGGTCGGCTATACACTTTACACTGTACACACATTAACAAACTTTTATCAGCCATGTTCATATATTTTCAGGAAGAGTGTAAGAGCATCAGCAAAAGTACATATTTATGATATCAACTGTCATAATCTTTTCGCCTTTTCTAAGTACATATGTGTATCCATACAGTTAAATGGAGGCCAAGTAGGATATTATGAAAGCACTTTGCGTTACACTTACTTTAACTGAGCATTTAAATCAAGCAGAGGTCTCCGTGGGAAAAAGGCTTTTGAAAGGTACAAGACACACTTTTAGAAAAATTATAAATAACCGACGCTCACTTTTTACCAACCGATAGAAACCACATGGCTATTGTACGTAGTATGTACATTTATGTTGTTATCCATGCATGCATGGGACTACCTGGACTAGACTGGACAAGAATAAATAAGACGAAGGGAAAAGCTGCTCATACATATGCATAGGAAAGAAGACTTTTTACTCCGTTTTCTAGACTTTTACTCTGTATTCTGTGTATGTAAAATGTATGTACAAGAATAAGGAGCTTTCGTGAATAAACTGTGTCTGAAAAAATCCATTAGAAAAATTCGATATAATATATGGACGGACTCCTCTATATACTCTGATGTCTTGATGGGCATGACAATGTCAATGACAATGAAAATGACAATGGGCTGACAGAACAAGTTGACTTTCGATTAAGGTTGGGACTCTATGAAAATGAGGATGAAACATGGATTTCCACCTTTTGGAATTCATGCATGTATATGTGAAATGTCTAGAGTCTAGAGTAAGAGAGAAGTAAGTAAGTAAGTGTGCGCATATATAATATACATAGAGATGGGAAGGAAATCGAAGAAATTGATGGCCCATCGCTTTTATGATACAGTCATGGTCATAGTCGTAGTCATATAGACATGCACATGATGATGATGATGATCATCATCATCATCTGCATTCGTGAGTCGTGAGTATCATTCACGCGGGCAAATATTGAAAGGGAAATGGATAAAGAGAGGGAGAGAAATATAGAGAAATGTGCGTGTGTATGTGTGTGTAAAATCCTCGATCCAAATCTAGCTCATGAGGGACTCCCTTTTTATATTATCATGTCATATGGCTGTCCATATTTCATTTGATTCCTTTTCCCTTTCCTCCACTTTTCCATTGACTTTCTCCCGTTTTCTCCCCCTAAATTTGACTTTGCTCCTGATGCAAACATGGAATAAAATAGAATCGAGGGGATTATCGAACTCGTCTTCCTTTCTCTATCGCCCTATTCAATCTTTCTTTGTAGATATTTATACACAGAAAGCATGCAGATCTATAATATGAATGATATGTAGATAGTAGATACTTTTTATTTTACTATGTATTCATGTGTAATATTTATGCATACTAGGTGTAGGTTGTATAGGTGTAGTTGCTAAAAAGTCTATATCACAACAATAACAATAATCCTCCATTATTACTTGGTCATAACTTGAGGAAACTTCAAAGTTGAATTGAACTAGATACCCAGATTTTATTCAGAATCACAATACAATTTCCAGATCATATACACAGTAGACAGTGAATAATATGTACGAATGCAAGTACATATTTATATCGTATTATTATTACGAGGACGATGATGATGGAATGATGATGTGGATGTGGAATATAGAATGAAAAATATAGCGAGTTTGAATATTTTTTATTGCTCCGATCCTAAAAAAATCATTCTTTCCATCTTCTCTGGGGGCCTCTGTCATTGGCATTGTCATTGTCGTAGTCATTGTCATTGTCATTGTCATTGTATGTATATACTATACATTATATATGTAGTAGCTATCGACATGGACAAGTGCTCTAGTGATACCTACTTCTACTTTGCCTAGATATAAACACAGAGATAGGAATAGAAAAAGCTTTCATTTTCCATTTCCCTCGACATTCTTGCATGGAAATTATGGAATAAATGACAGTGCTCCTCCTCCAAGTTTTTCTATCTCTTCTTCTATCTCTCAAGAAGCTGTAGAATAAAAAAACAAATGTGAAAGGGAGACACTGAAAGTATCCATTCCCTTTCCATAAGTGAAGAGAGAAATGGAGAGAGTGTCTAGTGTGACTGAGTTAGTGAGTGAGTGAATAAAAAGCAAATAGATGTTCTCTCTGCTCAGTTCATTTTTTTATCGAATCATCACACATAGATTTCCAGATTTTGGTTTATATTATATCACGAGGAGCGGAAGTGAAAGCCCAAGATTTCCATATTACATTATGCCATACCATAACATAACGTAACATAGCATAGTATAGCATGACATCGTACCATATATCCCCCGTAAAAATATCGATATTACATCTATACAAGTCTTCTTCTTCTTTCTTTCTTCACACTATTTTGGTAAAAAAGATAGTTTTTCTATTTCTCTCTATGTGTGTGTAGCTACGGAGACCCACATATGTTGTGTAGCTCAATTTCAAGTCATCTCCGTTTTATTTTGCCCAATGACTTGTGCGCCCTATATCACACCCAGAAATTTACACAACTATCAGTATGTATATATCTCCCTGATACATAGATACACACACTCATACCCATAAAGAAAAGAGGCGGGTGAGACGGAGGCGGAAAGAAAGCATAGATTATACATTATACATAGATTTTGTGTTTATGTATATGTAAGTTTGCTTTTGGTTTTAGTTTGGTTTGAATTGGTTTTGGTTTTGCCTCCACTATCAACTATGTATGTAGTATGTATAATACATAGATATATTTATATGCAAACTTACTATCGATTTCCTATACATAGCTCCGTCAGAAAGAGGAGGACAAGGCTGAAGACGAAGACTCTGAGACTGAAACATATACAGTGGAAGACTCGTCTTTTAACTAGAGAGAGAGAGAGAGCAAAAGAGACTCAGATCAAGATAGACATGGAAATGGGACGTACATACATACGTACATCTACAATATACATATTATAGTCAGTTCTAGTTGAAATGTTTTTGCTCCTTCTCTTTCCTTTTTCCTTTCAACTCAACCCAACTCAGCTCGACTCGATACTCAACTGAAATGTACAGAGAGTAGAATGGAGAGTGAGTGAAACTGCTGTAGGCATTAATCGTAAGTACTTGGCCACGTTACTTGCTTTCTTCGTCTTCTTCTTCGTCTTCTTCTTTGGGTCTGGGTGTTCCAATCCGACTCTCAGTTGAGAGTTTAGAGCAAGAGCTAGATAGTGAAGTAGTGTAAGTACATACATACATACACATAACATCCAGTCTGGAAATTCGGCGGTCTCTATGCATTTGATATCTCTTTCTTGGCACTTGTGTGTGCCCGTCTGTGTGCAGAGAAAGGAGTGACTTGTGGAAATTGAGGAAAGGAAAATGTGTTGTACTGAACTGTATTCTGTACGTATACAAAAAGCTAACACAAGCACAGAAACGGTGGAGAAAGAAAGGTTGAGATGTGTTTCAGGCATATGTGTACATACAAAAATAATATACATGTGCCTAGCCTGCTACTATACTTATACTTATATTCTTAATACATAATACACACATACAACAGCGAGTCGAGTCGTCAAGTGAAGGCTGATGTGAGCGGATGCATGCAGATGGTTTGTCTAGAAAGTGGAATTATCTGTGTGGACCGTGAGGATGAGTTACACGACCAAAAGGACCAAAACCAAACCAAGAAGAAGTAGAAGAAGCAGAAGTCGAGGAGGACGACGACGAAGACGAAGGAGCACAGCAGAAGGACAAGATTTAAGTCTTTGAGTGTCCTGTCCATGTGTGCTTCCTGAACATGTAAAATATTCTAACCATTCCATGCCATACATCCCACAGTAGCTCCTCTGCTCTCTTTTCTTGTCCTACAAAGTCTTTCGTCTTTCTGTACACTGTACACTGTACACGCTTTACGCGTAAACTATCGGTAGGTCTAAAGAGTAACAACATTTTACCTATACGGTTACTTCTTTCCCCTATTTTTGGGCAACGTGTATCTCCACATTATACATACAAACACACTACGCTACTATGTACATGAGCTTATCATCAGTTGAATTTCAACCCACCAAAAGTGGTGGGTTGAACTGACACCAGAATTTTCAGAGTGCTCAGTGCTCATTGCACATACAGTACTATACAGTATAAGGGGAAAGTTGGATGTAAAATGGAGTGTCCATCGACTTGGAGGTTTCCTTTGGTTTTCTATAGCTTCTTCTTTTTCCTATGCTTGCATAAGTAAAGGGAAAGAAGTAGAAGACGAGAAGCAGGCAGTATGTATAATGTATAACGTTACACGGAGACTTCGTCACTCAGGCAGGTCTTATCCGACTACAGATGTGTAGAATGTGTAAGATACTTATGTGTATGTAGAACTCCTGATGTGGATGGGTAGTACAAGTACATAGAAGGAATGGAATAGGGTACCACAAGACAAGGCAGACACCATACCACCACACACACACACACACTCTGCTCAACTCCATCATTGATCTCTTCTCTCTTTCATCTCCTACTTTCTGCTCCCCTCTTCCTTTTTTTACACCGAGTCAGAGATAGAGAGAGAAAGCGAAATGCGAGCCACAGCTCAAGTCAAAGTCAAGACAGGCTAAGTAAAGTAAAATGGGAGAGGAGAAAAGTTGATCCGTCTGTATACATAAATTGTATGGGCTCAGTCTTCTCCATTTTGTCTGTACATGACACGTACATACGGATAATGTGTATTCATGGAAACAGACAAATTTCTCCTTATTTTCTTCTCCCTCTAACTCTAACTGACTTTGGAAGAATGGGAAGGAGCAAATGTTGAGAGAGCGAGAGAGAGAGAGAGAAACGCAAACGAGGAAGAGACCCTACAAAATACAAACCCATGATCCAAGTACATACGTAGATACTGGCGCAAGTGAATTTGTACGTGCACATTGAATGTGTGAGTACCTACATCCTACATACACATGTACATGTATATGTATATAATATATCTACAATGCAATTTAGGGATAGACGCAGAATTTCGGAATATTGCCGACTTTTCCCCTTTTTTTCTACACATATACGCAGACTTTGTCTTCCTTTGTTTTTGCTGTTGTTGTTGTTGTTCTTCTTCTTGTTATTGTTGTTGTTCGTTACGCGAGGTTCTTTTGGGAGGTTTACAGAAAAGAAAGATGTACCGAGAGAAAATGGAATGAAAAACAAGGGAGAAAAATAAAAGAGTATAAAAAATAGGAGCAAGATGACTGGATGAGAAGGGTAGGCTCTTTCTCTCTTTCTTCCTGCCTTGACTTTTCAAGGAGTGTCTTGTTCTTGTATCTCCATGTACTTGTACTAATAGTCCAATCCTCTTTCCTCTTCCCAACTGTACACATATAGACACTGTACGTACACTGTGCAGCGTCTCCTTTTATTGTGTTACACAACAAAGATGTATAGTCACAGAATACAGAGTTGTGTTCTGAGTTTTTTCTCTCCTCTACATCCAGTTGACGATACAAGATTAGCTGGCTTTGACTGCTTTGGCTTGGGTTTTGACTTTGACTTTACTCTTTGAGCCTCCGTCTTCTTCGTCCTTTCTTTGGAGCTGGGAGCTGGGATGTTTCTCTATGCAAACGGAGGACGAGGACGCAAGACGAGAGGAATAAAGGCGAGCAAGACAAGGAATGCATGGATGGTGGATGGAGATGGAGGGCAAAGTATAAATAAACATGAACACCTCATCATGCCGATTTCTTCTTGACAAAACGGAAGAAAGAGAAAAGCCACCTATACATATGTACATATATGTGACTGTCTGCATTATGTATATAATATATAACTGTACATCGTACAAACACAAGAAAGAAAGAATGATCGAGTAGACAGAGTTTTAGGGGAATTACATGTATGTATGAGGATAATGTCACTAGATATTAGACATTCTCGTACATTCAATTTTTGTACGTGTACGTGTCGGATTCTGATTATAGTTCTAGTTCTCTAGTTAGCTGGGCCGTACTTATAGAATAGCCATGTGCTATTTCAGCGTTCTCTTTATCCGATTTCTCCCTTCTTTATGTAAGTATTATACATTGCACGATTCGGATGACTCTCTCCCTTTTGCTCCCGCTTTCTCTGGGGTTGTTGCTGGGATCTGAAAAGAAAAGGAGGACAATGAGTGAATGAATGAATGATTCCTCAAACGTCCTCTCGCCGTTCCTTCTCCATGGTTTCAATTACACATCTAAGGACTAATTCTGATGCTGATTCCTCCTCAGTTCCCTCTCTTTCCCTTTCCACCCTAATTCTCAATCAGTGGACTATGGGAGGAAGACGAAGGAAAGGAAGAAGAAGAAGAAGCAGGAGAACTCGCGCAGGAGAGACGGACAAAGACATAAAAGAAAGAGGAGACGACGGTACAATGGTAATGTCCTTCGATTGTCTAATTTATTCATGTAGTCTCTTTCTTTCCGTCTTTGTGTCTTGGCTTCTACGGCAAGTTTGTAGATTGTGGATTGCGAAAGATATAAAATAAAGGAGAGGAGTACTTGAAGTAGGAGAATACATATTATGTACCTACATATACTTTATATTTATACTTATGTACATAGGAGAGCGAGCAAGAGTCGAATGCGGATAAAGATAAGATGAAGAAATTCAGATAGCAATACATAGAAGTGATAAAGCAACGCAATAACTAGCAAAGTACACAGAGGATATAGTATATAGTATAGAAAGGTATATGTTTACAATGTATAATAATATCCTCCATACGAGAAATTCTGCTCTAATGCTAACTCGAGCAATTCAACAACATGTACTTCCTTATTATATATACACTGTGAATAGTGTGCCGAGTCCAAAGTACTGATTTCTCGAAACACAACTGATATGTATTATGTCTCTACTTATGTAAGTAATAAGTATACAGTATACTGCAGTCAACGGTGTCCAGGCATACTTATTTTATTATGTGCATTGTATATTGTATACATGCAGTCTATCAAAGCTGCTGGAAATTTGGAAATTCTCCAGTGACCATTAAAAATAAATTGATTCGTAGAGGGAGAGAGAGAGAGAGACGAAGAGAGAGGGATTGAAACTTAATAAACATTCCTAAAGGTCCACAAATCCAGTGTGTTAAATCCAATGAGAAATCTCAAACACCAGTTGGACCATCGACAATGTCACAAGTAGGTACATGCTTATATTTTACTTAATTCTAAACCTATCAATAGAATCGATTTCGGATGAATGAATTTTTTTACTGCATTACTTACTTACATATTCTCTAGACAAAATCATTGTTCTCAGTTCTCAAGTATCGGAAATAAAAATCTGAGATAGTTGATGTAACAGAGCTGTGCAATATTATTTTTTTATTCCTTTTTTTATTGTTTATTAATCCAAAAATAAGGCGTAAAATGTAAAACATAAATAATAAGTAAATAAATAAGCATCGTCTTTTAAAAAACATTGGAAAGTCAAAAAACTTTGACATGAATGTGACTTTTTGAACTTTTTTTAATAAAATTCGTGTGACATGCGAAATTCACATTGTGAATTGTGCACATGTTTAATTTGACTTTCTCCTTATTCGAGCCAAATTTAAGTTTTTTTAAGGCGTTTGCTTCGCTATTTTTTCTTCTTCATGTGCCATTGATGTGCTTTGCACTTTTTCTACGAGTGAGGGGTCAGACTGAAGATAGAAGATACAGAGGTGCAAAGTACACAGGATTGGAAGCTGTTCAATCAAAATAGTATTTTTTGTAAACCATGGTAAGTGCCTTAACATATTATTTAATTTTTAATTCGGTGCATTTAGATCATTTAGTTGTAATTAATTGTAGATCGACGTAGAAAAAGAACGTCACATTATTTTAGTACCGTATTAACAAAATATTGACCAAATGCGTTAATATCAGTAATAAAATTTTGGGACGTTCTTTTTCTACATCGATCCTTTATTGTAGTTTAGTACTCCCACGTTGATATTTGTGTTTTTGTATCGTGTATCCTGTTTAGACTGAATTTTAATCATTTAAGTAAGTATTAAATCAGAATTTAACACCCGACTGCATGGCTGTTAAGAAATACATGGCGGCCATATGCGGCATGGTCCATTAAGAAAAAGTTTTTAATTTTTAATTGCTGTATTATTTACTTAATTGTGCTAAAAGTTTTCAAATTGAGCCTTGATAGTCTTCCGTCTCGCAACATTGAATATTAAAAGGATCCACGATTTTTAATTGAGTTGAAGTGATTGTTATAGTGCATATTCCATTATCTTCCTGTAGCCACTTAGGCAATGACCTGGGAGATAGGCCATGCAAAATACAGTCA
>JAQIVE010005568.1:0-12710 GCA_034698285.1 Sminthurinus bimaculatus | reverse complement strand
GTACATACACACAAACATGAAAAAAAGCTCTCAACCATATAAAAATGTACACTTACAATTTTCAGTGTATGTAAACTGTTGAGACAAAACCTTTGACGCGTTTTGTCTCCATACATGATCATTGACTTGTATTTGTACGTCAATAAGGTAAAACATGGTACAAAAAATATTATTAATATATATTGAATATTGATGAGACGTTTTGAAAAAAAACCAAAAATACAAGGCCAGTCAGCGAAAAAATGTATCTAATGAACTGTAAAATGAAATAATAGCTTTTGAAAATAAATGCAAAGGAAAACGACGGCTGTTTGTGTAATGATCTATGTATCTGTAATTTACCGTTTCTCTGTTAAATACACAAAACTGGATGTAAAACAATTACAACAAAAATATACAGTTACACTTTGACATAATGACACACACACACACACAATACACTTAACAGGCTGTAATTACATTTACACATGTATTAACTAAACTGATTATATTAATGGGTATGAAATTCTTATGACATGACCTAACAAAAAATATTATGCCGCCGTCAATGTATTATGTACTATGATTATTATACTATATAAAATACCTATATTATTATGATAGTATCAATAAAAAGGAAATATTTAAAAGGAAAAATGCACGTCTTCTGTTATTGTGCCTCTTTTGGCGTTTAAATGTTTCATAATTTTTTCACATACTCACCCCAAACCATAAATGCCCAACATCTAACACACAAAATGGGACATGGAGCAGGGATTGGACTACTAACAAGTAACAGGTAAGAAGTCTTATACATGTGCAAGCATACTTCATGCATGGGCAAAATGCAACACGAAATATCCAACATGATCATGGAATATGCCTGCCTTCGATGAGACAATTAAGTGTAATGCTGATTGTTACATAGGAAAAATTCGACAAGACAGTTTTGTTTCATACGAAAAGTTGTTTACTGTGCAAAACTTTATTGTTTGTAAAAATATTTGCAAGTTATCTAAGAGTGCAGTCGAAACGCATGTACAGAAGAACTGAAGACCAACATTTCATTTTTCGTCACCGTTTCTTATAGATGTTGGTTTTAGAACGGCTTTAAACAAATTGAATGGCTTGCAGCCCTCAAACATACATCTACATGATATAAAAAAGTGACATAGATTGGACTTTTGGAAGGGACTAAAATAAAATAACAATAGCAAAAACTTGTTTAAAAAATTGGTGACCATTTCAAAAACATTAAGGGCTATTTATATGTCTAGGCGATGATTCTGACGCCAGCTGGGGCTCCAGCAACAACGGTGTGGTGGGCAGCGATCAAAGGTTGAGCAGCAAGTAAAGGTTGAGCGGCAACAACGTGTTGAACTGGGGCATGAGCAACAATGGTTGGGGCGGCGTAGACATCACGAACAATTGGGGCTGTTTGCACAATTTGTTGACCAACAACCGTGGGCACGTGTCTAATCCAACCGAATGGACAATTTCCAGGGAAAATAAACGTTTTTTATTGTTGCATTGATGATTTAACGAAAATTTGGCCAAGAAAATTCGGTAGTATTGTTTACCTGTAGTGAACCTCTGGTTGGTCAACGGTCACGGGTTGTTTGACGACGGTGGTCTCTGCGGCATTCACGGTGACACGTCCAAGAAGAGGAGCTCCAAGAGCGGGGCCGGAGGCGAAAGAAGTGGCACCCAAAGCTGGGGCAGCGAGGACTGTTGGTCCGGCAATGAGTCCAGCACTGGCGGTGTAGACGCAGGCAGCGAACAAAAACTGTTTTCATAAGAAACACAAAAATCGAATCAGTGAAATGTATGAAAATATGGTGCTTTCGTCTATCAAAAAATTGCATGTATTATTTTTGACTTACGATTCGGAGCATTTTGAATTGGTTTTGGGGTAGCTGGAAAAGCTGGAGAGTGAATATGTGATGTAAAATTTGAGAAGGCTGAAAGAGCTGTGATGATCTTCACCCCGTCACCTCCGCCTTTTATACTCATAAGCCTCGAACCTTAGTCAACACAAAACTCATGGGATTGCACTGTACCACAGTGCAAAAATGAAGCATTCTACACACATTCTTATAGCATACATAAAATACATACGGCTATCCTCTGAAAGTTTTTGGAACAATGGGCAAGAAACAGAGAGAGAGAGAGAGAGAAAGAGAGAGGCACTGGACGTCAGATATGTAGATTCCAGTAAAAAAAGTCATTCTCGCATTCAAAAAACGTTGGCATTTTTCAGATGGCTGGGAACTCTCCATATAAAAATGTAAACTGCACATCTAACGCTCAATTCAATATTCATCATTGTCTTATACCATAATAATGCCTAATACATGGCTATAATATGATAAGAAAGCACGTTGCTCATTATGTCGCATCAAGTCATGCATGAAACTTCATCAGACAAGTCAAATGAATTTGCTGTATTAAGTACATTATACATACATACAGTATACATATGTGTAGACAAGCAAAGACTATGCACATATAAAATAAGAATCTATTATGTATACACACATTATACAGCGAGCGATATGAGCAAGATTATCTGCATAGATTAAAAGACAACGCCCAATTAAGAGACTGCTAGCCAAGGCTGCTTCTAAATAGGAAATATTGTATCTGTAATATGTATAGTAGATGAAGCTTCTTTTTTATTAGCCGATATTGTGTTCTTCTTCTTCTTTTCTTTCTTCTTCGGCATCGTTCTTCGGCATCCTCGATACATTTTTTCTTGGAAAACCAGGATATGTCTTAAAATTATGTAAATCATCATTGTGACTCGCTTAAGTGCGATGTTTGTGTGTAGATTGTACATGTAATTTATACTGTATAGTATATGTAGTCCGATATAAGATAGATCGTTGAGAATTTTAACAAGACATTAATCACAACACCTTGCTTATGTGTATTCTTGTATCATAATATATTAAAGTAACACATTCCACCATCTGATACAACTGGTATAACTTTCGTTTTCGCTTTGTATACGGCGTATGCTTACATACAATAAGCGTTTAAAAAAGAAGGGGCAAAAAACGGAACACTGTTTATGTATACTGTAGAATATATATTTACTTCTCGCTCGCTGGAGAGTTGAAATTGAAATCTACAATGCAAATTATGCTTTCTGATATGTGTTGTGCTTTGTAAGTTCATGCAATACATACAAATACATACATCTCAGAGTAAAGCAATGACGGATTAGATACAACTTATTACACATTCTTATCAGTTTCAATCTTGATAGAATATGCATGTGCTTCTTGCCACAAGTGAACGGCACTTCAGGATTATTAAACGTAAATCTTACAGTTAGCAGAAAAAATGTTTATTATTAGTGGTCCATTTCAATCCATTGTTACCTTATTTTGCATGGAAGAATACGCACCAATACAGATATGTAACTGGCGTCTAATGCTAGACACCAATGATTTTCTACCCTTGAACCTTAATATTAACAATGAGAAGAAGAGAATAAATACATGCATACATCATATTGTTGTTTTTTGTCCATGCCATTTTTCATGTCATTAAAAATATTGTTCAGATATTATCATTTGAAAGATGGGATTATACAATTCCTGGCTTCATTTCATCATCCAGATTTATCTTAAATCTAGAACTTAGCCAACAGTTCACTATGTATGTACGTCAGCTTTAGAATATCTTCACGTCTTCATTAAAAATTGTAATTTTGGATAATAATATATGTTTCGTGCAATTAAATACTTAGATTGTGTATGTATGCAGGTATTCTTCTGCTTTTTTCACAGAAGGAAGTCAGCCGCTTTGCTTCGACGACCCCGAAGATTTCATACACAGGAGAAACTTTAAGTCTGAATTGAAAAAATTAAAAAAATGTTACACATAATATGTAGGATCAAGATCCCAGTATGAGATATCAGCACGTGGATCAGAAATTAAGAGTAAAAGATAAGAGATTACACTTCATTGTTGTTAACTCTCAAGAAAAAAAAACAATTGAATATTATGCTGTTTATTTCATATAAAGCACTCTCTGCTTTGTTTTCGTTAATTTTTTGCCCGAAAAAAAGAGAAAGAGGGAGAGCAATAGAGTCAGGAATTTCTAATATTATTGTTTTTTTTCTCAAAAAGTTTGTACTTGACATGAAATACATTGGCTTTGTTTTTCATTGGTAAATACAATACAATAAAAATACTTGCAATACGTACATGGCATCATATCCATGAATTTGCAGGGTATTTGTGCTTGAGTACTTGTATAATTTTGACTTGCTATTAGTCATAAAATTTATATTTCCTCATGTTGTACATTTAGTATGATTAAATGTCATGTGCGAGTCTCCTTCGTGATTCCTCCAAAACCAAATGAAATTCAAAGGGAGCAAAGAGAGAGAAGAAGAGAGAGAGGCTGAGAGAGACAGGGACAAAATGAATGAAAGAGGCCGGGAATGAACACGAAGAAGATATGTCATGATACCTACTATACAGATACATAGATATAGATATGATATATGTATATTTATACATCATAGTTTGGTGTGGGAGAAAACCTCTCAAACTTTTTGAAAAAAACCTGTTAGTTTCCCCATGTATAGATATGTACATGCATACATTGTATACAGGGAGGACTGTGACTGTACATTGTACATGTCATATAATTCATACTCATAATGTCAAAAATAGGAGAAAAGAGTCAAGAAGATTCAATCGCTCATAAAAACTTTCCAGATACCATCATAATATAAATACGCCGAACCAATACAATATTTTTCACAAAGTCACCCGCATACACATGTACATTGTACATAGTACATACATACTTACTTCATATTTTATATGCATGCATGTATGTATAATGTATATAGATTCAATGACGTGCACACACACACACAAACATTCCTAAAAATTCCATATCTGTCTCTTTACACACTGTCTCTTTGGTTTTCTCTACTATTTTTGTACACACATAATATGTATGTATATATGTATGTCCATGTATCCGATAGAAGAAAGAACAAACCCGAATAAAGGAAACCTCATAAATAATAGGGTAGCTATTAAAAATCACAAAAACTTTTTCCTTCCTTTACAGTTAGTTAAGTTACAAGTTGCAAAACGTTACAAGCTTTAGTTTTTCCTTTCATGGAGTAATCTGAGCATTTTATCCTGGACTTCTATGTGTGTGTAGGGGAGCATCGCACTTTTAGTTATTGTCTATCCGTGGTTGCAATATAAATTACACATAAGCAAAAGGAAATCCAAAGTGTGTGCAAATTAACACGGAATTTTTAAATCGAATTTCATCCCATTGTGAACTTGAAGGCGAGATACAATATTTAGCTTACATCAGAAAAAGAAATGAAGGTGGAAAATTTCTTTAGAAAAAATACTACTGTCAAACTTTTTTTAAAGCAGAATGAAAAGTAAAAATGTTATTTTCTAAGGCCTTTATTCCTACTTGAAATTGCAACGGTTGGAGATAAAAAATTTCAGGTAAACGGTACTGTTTCGGATTCAGAATGGCGGAAACGTTGTGTCGGAGAAAAAAAGTCAAGAAATGAGAATAGTGGCACATGTACTTGCAAATATACATACATAGTACCAAATGCTATAAGTTTAAGTAATATTATGTAATATAATAACGATGATCCAGCGGCTATCCTCGTATTAAAGAATATTATTAGTTTTTTTTTACTTTACACACAGCTCTGGCTCACAAATGCACATGTGCATGTATGTATGTATAAATAGTCATCTTAAAGATACATAGAAAATAGAAATGGAAACTTTAGTCCAGTGTTGTAAATGCTGGAAGTTGGTCATAAAAACATTTTGATGATTCTTTTCTCTTGGTTTCCATTTTCTTTCTCTCTCTCTCTCCCTCTCTCCTTTTTTGTTTTTCCTTGTCAACTATTCTTTTCTTCGTATGTCGTAATATGTATAAAACTGTGAGATCTCAGATCTGCTTCCAGTCACCATCCCCATGTACTACACAAAGAATCTCTATCTTTTCTCTCATATTCGTCATTCTTCTTGCTCTCTCTCTCCCTCTCCCCTGTTCTCTTTTACAAAGATATGCATCCAGGACCAAAACTGGAGAAAAAACTGTGCTCACTCACACACGCACACATACTGTGTGTGTACTCTTTTGCTGGCTCCGTGGCTAAGGAATGTCATAGCGTGGCTACAACTAAACTAAAAAAGTTCAAGTTGGTTGTCTTTCTTTTGCTTTTTGCTTTCTCATACTTTCTTTTCATACTTTGATCTTGACAAGTTTCTACTTTTCACGACATCGTCCTCGTCCTCTTCTTCTTCTTCTTCTTCCTTGTCGTCATCATACATTATATAAAAACGAGCCAGGGAGAAAAAGCTTTACAGTAGTACTTTCAACTTTCCTTCAGTTTCAGTTTAATAGTTTGGTATAAAAATATGTACGGAAAATGGACTCGTGTGTAGTATATATGTACATTGTACATACAGCATAATATGAAGATGAGGACACAAAGAAAAGAAAGAACACAGTGTCCGTGTCGCCTCGTTCTTTTCTGTCTCTGTCTCATGCCAAGTACAGAAAAGGAGGGTGATTCTATGCATGTATTTTGGTTCTAATATTCATAAGTGTACGGTACGTGTATGATAATATGTTACGTATGTGTGTATATATGTATACCAATGTATATTATATGGGTCTCTCGATTCCAGTGACTATTCTGGCCGCGAACACAAGAGTCCTCCGCTCTCATCACTGGATAATACATATGTATTTTTATATTGAGGACATAATATCCACATCTAGATTGAATTGTAACAAATTTTAAGGGATGAATACAATTGTAACATACATAAATGGAGAAGTGTGGATCAGCATCAGCATGTACGTATACATAAATATTTATATTACATTATGTGGTACAAGTACAACTTTATGTAAGTTTATATACATGGTATACTTGGGTATGAAATAGAAATAGGGCAGACATGCTCCAAAGTATTCTTTCTTTCTTTTTACTTTTCGACATCTCCACGCAAGTATTTAATGACGACAAATTCGATTTGGATTTTCTAGATTGATAAGACTATTTCTTATTTTCTGTCCTCCCTCCTCTGGTACAGGCTATGGACGTCTACGATTTCTTGATACGTTCTTTGCTCATTCAATAACACTATTTACTGTGCATTTTACGGAGCTAAGTGGTAGTAAAAAAAGTGGGAAAGACATTGCGTGTATAACAGGGCTGGAGGCTGATGACTATATCTATTTATTTATACGAGTAAAAACATTTGTGAGGAATTTGATGAAATATCCGCATATGTATATATGTATATGAAAAAACTAAAGTAAGAGTAACTTTTACTTTTTACACATACATGCCTAATAAAAACTAATAACTAATACAAATATTTCTCAGAAATAACAAGATGTAACAGATGAATTTATTACGAATTTACGTGTACATATGGACTATGTACATATATGTATATATCACTTTAGATGTCTTTCGGTGGAAACTTTGATTAGAAATGATAAACATGGAAGTTGGACGTAGTTTTCGACACAGGCTTCGGACAACTGGTACAATTTTACGGTGAGGGGCAAGATGCACTAACGACTTGAGATTACTTATGGGTATCTTTCGTAATATTTTTATCCTGAAATTTTCCTTTGGCTTATTAGATTTATATTTGCTCGGCACTCTCCAGTGTCCAACACTTCCAATTCCAAATCGAAAAAGGTGGCTGCTGAAGAGGAAGTTGGATAAACTTTGTTGTAGCTAGAGAAGGATATGTATATTTTTTGCCACAATAAATTAAAATGCGATCAAAACGTAATTTACTTTTTACTTCATTATTATTTACCTAGTGCTCAAATTTTTAGTAAAAAGTTTGGTATGTACACATATCTCATATCAAATTGTTGTAATACCGTTAGGAAGGCTACAGAACAGGTGAAAGCGCAAAGAAAGGATAAAATCTGTCAAATATGTTGGTGTAAAAACAAAATGTTTATTCATCTATTATGTTCGACGGTCGATTTCTGGCAGTTTTATGAGCAAAATTAATTTTGACGTCCCATCTTTTTTCATATTACGTAGTTTACGTTCAAACATGCATAAATTTAATTCCTCAGAAGTTCACTTTCACAAATCACATACAATAGAAAAGGGACTCAAAACACAACTTGTAGTGTGGAAAGTAATATTTTACCGTGTGCACTGATATAATATGCATGAACATTACACATTATGGTCATCATTTTGATACATCAAGTATGTGCAATACATTATCATGAATTATAATGCACAAAGTATATTTTATACAATGTACATAGTACATACCTACTAAATATTATGTACAGCAGGCAAGTCATTTTGATTTTGAAATTTTGGGTAGGAAATGAAAAAAAAAGGAACATAATATATTACTCATAATATACACGAGCATATATAATATGATGTCATCTTTGGACCCTCGAAAAAAGTGCACCTGGGAAACTGAAAATATATAGGAAATGGGGAAACATATGGGGGAAGTCTATATGTATCTTTATGTATGTATGGGTATCACCTAAGCTAAGCGGTGTATTTTCCATATTATTATTATTATACTACTTTTGCTCTGACTCTCTCATCCTCATCCCAAATCTAGTGATGCATTGAAAATAGGAACAAATAGAGAGAGAGAGAGAGGAATTATTCATATTTATAATACGCGTGTGTATTGGAAATTACTGCATTAGTCACAGTAAGTTGTCATTTGCTCCAATGATTTTCTATTCATACTACAGATTTTCACATTTTTGGAGAAAATTGTTACTTACACTTTATACATATAACATACGCATCATATTCAGATAATATGTAACAATATTCTTTCATAATATTATCATGTTTTAAGTATGTCTAAAACGAAACGTGTCGATATAGTTGGATATGAAATATGTATTAAGTATGCATCTTGCATTGAATTCAGTTATTTTTTTCTCATATAATGCATACATACATACAACAAGGTTGCAAGTTGGTGCTTACAGTGATTTATAATTTCATTTTACTTTTGATTTCATCATTTTTCAAAAAATTTCCTTGTTGTTATTTTTACAAGTAATACAGAGACGACTACACGTACGTTTGGTTGGGCCATACATTATTGTGCATACATGGAAAAATGGTATTAAAATGTCAGTTTTATTTTGATCGAAAGTGCTTTTAATACTATATGTTTTTTTATAGTGAAAAGTATGTATCATTATTATTATTTTCGCTTTAAACTTGCACACACACACACACACATACAAGTGGAGAATTGACGGTGCACATAAATAACAGTATGGGAATTGTGGGATATTAAGAAATTATTGAGCACACGTGTACACAACTTTTCTTTTTTTCCTCCGTTATTTTTTGAAGCAAAAGTTAAAAAATAAAAAAAAACTTCCAAAAACGTCAATTCAATATCAATAATTCAACTACAATGAAACTATGGTATGGAGAATGGAGAGAGGAGTCGAGATACATGCGAAAAAAGGTAGGCAAGGCAAGGCAAAAACATGGCATACATGTATATAGGTAGGGAAAAGGGGAAGTAGAGAAACATTTTTAGGGAAAAAACTGCTTCTACTACATACTTCTGGATTCTGTTTGGTTCGTCGACGATCTGCGTTCTTCCATAAATCCAAAAACTTAAAGTACCTACATCTATATATACACACACATCACATAGAGCCTTTACAGGTTCCAATAAAAAAGTATAATGTCTTTTACCCTTATAACGTTATGTGTGTACTTATGCCCACATATATGTACATACACATTATATGCATACGCATAGATATATAGTTATATAGGGAATGTGTGTACAAAAATATCAAAAAACCGATAGAATAGAAGTTGAACCGATGCCGATTTATAACTGCACTGTGCATAAATGATTGGAATTTGGAGTCCCAAAATGGAAAGTGGAACTCACGAGTTTCGATTTTTATACATTTTTCTTCTTTTTCTTTTTCCATTTTTTACCCTCGATCGGCTATTCAACTCTAAAGAATTATATGCACAATATCACAAAAGCAACACAGTTTATTTCAGCTCAGAATTTCTGTTTATACATGGATAAACCATAAAAAAGGAATAAAGGACGGAATTCCTCTTTTTTAAAAAAAAGAGGAAAAAAAGTAGAAAAATAAGGAAAAACTTTCCTTTCCCCCTTTTTCAACCCCATTCTGAGTTCTCAATTCTTGTTTTTTCGTCCAAAGTTTACAATTTACAGAGGCAAAAAATATCAGGGCTTTACATACATACATTTTCGCGTGTACCGAGGTTTTTTTTGTTGTTGTAAATACTGGGGTTTTTGGGCATAAAAATAAAAAATGAGACGGCTCATACAAAGGATTAAAAATTATTGTCAAATACATACATATGTATACATATACGCGTTATAATGGCGAAATGTCGCATAATGAAACCTCACGCCAATGCACGCGTCATGATGCTTTGATATTTGTTATATTATTGAATAGATATTTTAAGTACAAAAGTATTGTTATTTATAAAAAACAAATGAGATGTTGGAAATTATTTTATATCGTCATACACAGCTTACAGTAAAGTTTGTCTTTGTCTCACTGAAAATTTAAAGATGTCAAGCTTTTTTTTACAAATATTCATTTGTGAATTTTTGCTACGAATCCATGGGCCACCTCTCCAGAATTGCACATCATGGTTGTACGTTTAGTGGGTAGGGGATGATTTTAGGAAATTTTAATTCTTAAATTGACATCTAGCTTAAATAATGGTAAAAACATTGCACTGTTAAATAAATACCAAACACTGGTGAAAAAACTGTGAAAAAAAAGGACTTCACTGATCTGTCTTTGTTCCCCTTGAAAACTTCTTAGAGTCATCTGCTGGATATAAATTTACTTACTTACACATATTTGAAATATTTGTACCACTAGGTAAATGTCATTTTTTAATTTTTTATATCAAAACAATATTATTTAATTCAAGTTGAAGTAGATAAATATATCGTCATAAGTCATACTTCATAATTCTATCACGACAGAAGTGCAATAGTTTGACTAGCTTGCCTATAATACATATATACACAATACAGGATTAACATTGTAATATTATAGACACGTCATTCTTCACGAGATCCAAATGTTACACATTTACTATAGTAAATCGTAAAATTCATGTACCAGAGACAAACCATATCATCATCATTAAACTATTAAACTCTGTACAACTACATTTAACTTGTGTCATGTGTGGTGTAGGAACTATCTGGATATAAGGATCTAGGCATGTCCCAGTATTGGATAGGTTAGTGAATGTATTATAGTGAATTAAAGTTCTATTTTACTACTACTAAAGAAGGAGAACTATTTTTTTTAAATTAGGTTCACATTTCGTCACCTCGTGTTATTAAAATTATATTCGTCTGTTTGTCACTCGTCGTGGAACTACAGTGTAGCTAATTAAATTGTACAAATTGCTATTATATTCCTTACAGAAAAGTACGTTAACTAAGAACCAAATTAGAGTTGAATATATTATACAAAATGGGATTGACACTATCTAGTGTACTATCTCGGCTGTTCGGGAAGAAACAAATGAGAATTTTAATGGGTAAGTTATACGTCAGCTAAACATATTCCATATTATTTGTTAATACCACTGTAATATATCTTGTCAATGACATATTTTGCTATAATATGTATTCCTTTTATACACTTACAGTATATGTACGTTATTGAGTTATTGAGGGTGCACATGTGTCATTTTTCTGTATAATATTATCCGATATAAACTTATCCTATAGATCTTAGAGCCCTATATGTAACTACAAACTATGTAAACAATCTGTACAATGGTTTTCTTACCCGCCTCTGTCACTGTCACTGATTTGAAGTTTTTTAATTTAAAAAAGGAAGTACATGTTTGATGTAGAAAGTTGCAAGTATTTGAAAGATGTTTGTTTCTTGTCACTTTTTAATTTCAGTGGGTCTAGATGCTGCTGGAAAAACTACCATTTTATACAAGTTTAAACTCGGTGAAATAGTAACCACGATCCCCACAATTGGTTTTAATGTGGAAACAGTCGAATATAAAAATATCAGTTTTACGGTATGGGATGTGGGGGGCCAAGATAAAATTCGTCCTCTTTGGCGACATTACTTCCAAAATACACAAGGCGTTATATTTGTTGTTGATTCAAATGATCGGGAACGTATAGGCGAAGCTCAAGAGGAACTTCAGAAAATGGTATGATTTAACAGCGTTGAAAGTCTGTATGTTATATGATTATGTTTATTTATTTATCATACATGATTGTTCATTAATTCAATGTGGCTTTTTGACATGTGTAGTTACAAGAAGATGAGCTACGAGAAGCCGCCTTGCTTATTTTTGCCAATAAACAGGACCTACCAAACTCGATGAACGCGGCTGAACTTACAGATAAAATGCAATTGCATTCTTTGAGAAACAGAAGGGTAAATAATACTTAGTTAATATTAAGTCAGTTTTACGCCGTTTTCATGTAATATGTACATTCCGGGCAAATTAATTGAAGGGATTTACTAATTTTTGAAGCATGTGATTTTATAACTTTTATGTTTGCTTTTACTTTTTTATAGTGGTATATTCAAGCAACTTGTGCTACTCAAGGTCATGGATTATACGAGGGTAGGTTTTTTTTTTGATAAAAATCTCTTTAAG
>JAQIVE010005567.1:0-12712 GCA_034698285.1 Sminthurinus bimaculatus | reverse complement strand
GTAAGCCAATAAAGTATATTTAATATTTATCAACTATAATAATATATTGAAAGTAAAAACTATAATATTGACTTGTTATTTATTTATTTAGAAGTGACCAGCATCACAATGGGAACTGGTTCCTCCTCTGAAAATTGACGCTCAATGTTTAAAGTGTGCCTAGGGAGCTTGAGTTCCATGCAACAACAAGTATTTATTATTTTTCTTACTTATTACAATATTCTAAAATACGATAAAAAAAACTATATACATACAAGTAATAAAGTAATAAAAAACGCACACTGGTTTTGTTTTAATTTTTTGGGTTTGGCACTGTTTTTGTTTAAATATGAAACTTTTGGATTGAAATCATTTACTGTATTTTTAATTATGATGTTGTAATTAAATAAATAGATGAATAATATTATATCGAATTTCGGTGACAAAAAAGGGCTATTACATTGTAGTAACAATAATTCTATATTGATATATATTATGATGAAAAGGATTTTTCAGAGTTAATGATGTCAGTGAACTTAATATCGATTTGTGTTATAAAGCTTTAACGCTTAAACCTAGATACATTTAAATCATTCGTTGTATTCCAGAGGGTCTTTAGTTTATTATCATATTTGAAATTGTATCTACAAAACTACTGTAGAGAGTATAACTGCAGGTTCTGTAAAATACCCTTAATTTACCCACATAAAATATTATACAAAATAAAACAACGTCAAACGATTTAAAAAATACTTGTCTGAAATATACAACAACATAGTATAGCTATAATAGATACATGCATATTAATAATGTTTGCTGAGAGACATTCTTCAACATTTTTTTGAAAGACTGATCAGTACGATCAATAATACATGCATACGACACACATCCCTAGACTACGAGGAATATAAAACAACACACAACACAATGCTAATTTAATACAAATTACCTAAGTAGCTACATACACTTTAATGATACTAATAATAAAGTATTTGAATTTTTACGAGCTGGAAATAATTTAAACGGAAAAAATTTCTACAACGCGTGTACTACGAAATAGTTCTTAATTAAATAGATCTTAAATAAATTCTAGTTTTTACTTCAGATTTAGAAAAAATACAATATTATGCAACTCTGTGATGTATCCATTCGTACGAGGAAAAATATTTACATACTTTAAAAAAGAATAAATGTGTACTATGTAGATTCAAGAGTTGACATTACCTACAATAATATGTAATAATAATATTATGATAATATGTCAAAACGTAGCGTATTATTGTTTATTATGTTGAAAATTGAAAATAAAATGATTACACAATATGTATCCGAATGTTGATTCCTACTGTGCCATTTTTATGCAGTCTCATTTTGAGCTTGATTTTGCTTTACGTATAATATAATAAGTATATGCTGTTACAGTGAAAGGGCTTACTAGTATTACTGGAGTTAAAAAAATCAGTCCTAATAACTACAGTAATTAATGTGTTGTGTAATAATGCAGATTATTGCACTTTATTTGAAAAATTATATATCATTTTTATTGCTTACATCATAATCCATCTTATAAATCTGGCCAGTTTATACTTAAAATATTTTGTAGGTATTTACTTACAGCAAATATCTTTATAGCAAAATACTTATTCATTATTAAAAGTAATTTATCACAAAAAATGATTACGCATCATAATAAATAAGTAATTATTGTTGATGTAAATTGTGAATAGACAGCAAACACACGTGTGTTTTAATTTTCAAAATGACGAAAAACTGAAAGGAAAAATCTCAAAGAGAAAGCACCGAGTGAAAGTCTTTTCTGACCTTTTCACTGATTATATACTTATACGCTCGCAGTATTTACTTATGAACAATATTATGTTTAAGTTTACAACTTGGATGGGAAGGCTTCATTGAATTTCTTTGTCACTTTCACAACAACTGAATTCACTTGATCGTAGTGAGGTTGACAGTTAGTAATGACACGATTCATGTATGCGTCAATAATTGGTCGATTTCTGCGAACATCAAAACCGGCCATGCCTGGTTGCTCCAGCTAAAATTTGGAGTCATATTTTGAGGTCACTTGAGGTCAAATTGCGATTAAAAGGTTCTGACTAAACTTGAAATCATAATTTGACCGCAGGTGACCCCATAAAACTCCACTCCCTTGACCTCAAGGGGGTGGAGTTAACTTAGATTTTAATTTAATATAAAGGTACACACTACACTTTTACAACATGTTATTGTAACGTACCTCAGTGACGGCTAGCAAGTCGGCGATGGAAATTTCCTTTCCAGCAACGTATGGATTTTCTTTCAACCAAATTTTCTCCATCTGGTCTAGCACACCTTCCAAACCAGTCTGAAATCGAGCTACAGACTTTTCGTTTGGTGGCTCTCCTTTTGATAAAGGAATCACAACTTTTGACTGAAATAACATGGATCCAAACATGCGTAAATTTAAGTGCTGCCACGACATATATTCATCAACTCTTGCTTGAGCCTTTGAATCCTTCGGGTACCTAAATAATAATTTAAAGACGTAAAATTATTATTTTCAAAGTTAAAACCATTCATCGTATTCATAGCAGGTAAATGTTTACAGGAAGTGTTTTGTAATGTACCAGTGATCTGGAACGGATGAGTCGAATTCCCTTGCCAAATAGCGGAGAATCGCGACACTGTGAGAGAGGAATCAATGTGAATGAAATGAATGTGTACATTTTTCGCGTTTGAATAATTTACAATGTATGACGTTTCATGAATTGTACATACTCAAAGATAAATAGTGAAAGGATTTATGATAATATATTATTATATATTATAGACAATACTGAACACATCTAACCTTTCCGTAAGGCGAAACGCATTGTGTTCGATTGCTGGTACTCTTTGAAACGGGTTAATTTTCTTAAACTCTTCCTTCTTGTGTTCGCCTACATCAAAGAGAGAGTCAAAATGACATTTTTTGCAACAGTATATTGTAATGTTTGAAATGTTAGAGCTACTTAATTCTTAATTACAGTCTTAAATCATTCAGGCGTACATGATATTTCATAAATAAATCTATACCTTTTCTCAACGCAACTGCCACTTCCTCACAAGGAATTTTATTTAATCTGACGAACAGCAATAGAGCCCTTGAAGGCTGGCTCATTGCGTCAAAGTACAATTTCAATGTCATGTTGACTAATATATCTGTATATTAATTCCTACGAAAATTCTAATCTAGTAAACGTTGTATTAGGAATTTCTATACGGTTATGAAAAATATCTAGAAATAAGTAGGTGCTTTCTCAGTAGGGAATTCTCAACTTTCAAAATGAGAAATCTATGTTATAAGCACTTGAAGAGCGTTCGAGTGCTTTTTACATTGGAGTTTAGTTTTAGATATACATCAAAAAGCTTTGAAAATCCCTCATCAAATGAAGTATATCGCAATGTCCTTAGAAATGCTTTGATTACGCAAGGGTTCGTTCACACACACTGATTAGGGCTATACTGCACTGCTCAAATCATGGAGGTGCTATGCATAAATGAACTTTGTTTACATGTGCACTTCTGCGGATTAAATGCTTTCTTTCCCCATTATGCATGCACAAATCTTAGACAAAAAGTGAAAGCATAGCATGCGTCATGTATAAATAAATGTCTGGAAAAAGTTTTTAAAGAGAACACATTCCATGTTAAAAATTATATGATTGAGAGTTTATTTATTTTCATGTCTTACGCTTTCACATTCAACAGACCTAGGCCGTCAAACTTTTCACAGTCATTATTCATCATAATTATAATTACATTATATATTTTACTCGTACTTCAAAGGTAATTTTCAAACTAGTGGTACAAACTTTTATAATATTTTCGATTTGCAGTTTGGTTTTTATCATATATTTATTTCTAAATAAACACATAATGTGGATTTTGCCACTATAGCAAGAGACAAGAGAATGTTTGACTTTTTTTAAAGAATTTGTAATAGTGAATAGGTAGGTATTGATAATATGTGTACTATTAAATACATTAAGTATAAGTACATAATATTATTATCTCATGCAGTAGCTCCATGATTGTACTACTACCTAATTCTAATGATTGAACGTTAAAGCTTGAAACGTGGCACACATCTTTTGAATACATATCAATAAATACTATACAATTTAACAACGAAAAACAACTACCTTTAAAAACTCAAGACCTAGCAAACTTAAAAACAACAATAAAATGAATGCATTCAACAAGCATACGTGTAAACAGACTAAACAAAAAAGACACAGTTTACTTGTTATATTAAAAATAATCACAGTTAATATAAATAAATAAAAACGATGAATGCATCTACTTATGTATTTGCATAAAATATATTTACAATAACATACACAACTATAGTCATTTAAAACTAAAATGTAAAATGACGTTATTTAAAGGCGAATAAATATTCTACGAATTTATTGTGACAGTCAAAAAAGAAAAAGCTTTCTTCCAGTAAATGTTACGGAGAAAATTTGAATAATCTACCTATAGCTTTTTGCTTTTTTTATTATATAAAAAATATGTCGATTTGTATGACCCTAAAACTAACTATTTACTAAATACTATATTGAAGTTACATAACTATACTGGTTACACATATAGTAGTTTGATATTCTACGTTGAATATTTTACAGGCCAAAGTAGGCCAAAGCTTTATAGTGGCAATCTAACTTTTAAAGCGAACGACGAATCATCCATTCATGAAAAACTAGAAGAAAGATGAATGGAAGAGCAAAAACAAATTAAAGTTGAAGCTAATGTCATACATTTAAGAATTAAGGAAGAACGCAGTATCTCAACTTCTGTTTCTCTCAAAATGTAGTTTTAAAAATACAAGACATACATATTATAACGAGCAATTGTATATACATATAGTATTGGTATACATAACGCGTATTCTCGAATACATAATATAGAAAAATGCCAGCATATAGATCATACAGTACAACTGCAGAACAGATCATATTTTTTTTTTTTTGAATTTACGATTAATGCCGTCTATAATATATATACCGGAAAGACAGCGAAAAAAGAAAGTTTGAAGCTGTGAATCATAACAAGAACTCAGCACTGTTGTACATACTTTGTACGTGCATAAAGAGTGTAGGGTAATTCAAAGCGTCATGAATAATTAGAAAGGGGTATAAACTGTTGAAGAAAACTTTCTTTCTTCCTCTCTTTTACGCCTTCAGTTTTTGTTTTGCCTTTCAATTCATACAACAGTCTTTCGGAAATTTGTAAATATTTCATTCACAAAACAAGCCGACCCTCTTCGTCTAGAATCTAAATATTTAATCAGTCCACTAAAACTCAAATGCTTAAAAAAAGACCAACGAAGCATAAAATGAAGGCTGTGGAAATTTTCTCCAGCCTAACAGGTAAATGTGTTTAGCATGGTATATATATGACAATACCTACTATATGTAAATTGTAAAAAGGTATATCTCTCAAATATAATGTGTACTATACGATGGTATAATATGTTGCTTATGTTGCATATTGTAAAGCAGTATACATAGACACTATGTACTTACTGTTTGCATTTGAGACTTTTGAGACTGTTGTAGTAAAAAGGTTATAGCACCCTTGCAATTGTAGTGGATTTTAGGCTAACCTTTAAAGCAAGTCGTTTATAGATAGTTTATATACAACATTAAAGGTACTATATATCTATGTAATACAACGTATACTATGTTATATATAATATACAAAATACTATAAAATGGTATATTAGAGCTATATTATGTATATTGTAGGTATACATATTTGTTTTTTGGTTTCGTTCTAGTTTCATAATATTATGTACAGAACATAAACTCCAATAACGATAAAAGCTGTAACAAAAAAAAAATAAATAAAAATTCTACCAAAACAATTACACTTGCGTGAGACAGTATGGAATTGAACTAAGTTTTTTGTTTCAAAAAGATAGTATCTGGATTTCCATCCGAGTCAATGAAATGAAGACATGTGGAAAAAATGTTTTCTGCATCTCTTTCATCCTTATTGTAGGAAACCGAAGTCCGGCGCCGATCCAAACAATTTACGAAAAAACGAACGAACCCCAGACTCACTTCTTCGCCATGGCGCGTCGAGAGGTTCTTCTGGTAGTGGGCCTACAATTTTCAAAACAGACAAGAGAAAAAGAGAAATTACAGAGAAGACCGGTGAATCTATTTCACTATACACATCTACTACAACCTGCAACACAGAGAGTCGTGTAACATGAACCGGATCGTAAAGATCAAATAAAAGGTTACATTTAGCCATAAAAACTTTGGGATGCTCTTTTACCTTGCAAAGGGCCTTCTGGTGGTTCCGAGTAGAAGCAATCTTCTTTTGACGTAACATCGATGTCACTATAATGTAAAAAAAACATGGGAATTAGAACCTAATAGGAAGGTATTTCCAATTATGAAATGAGGTGAGTCTTTAAATTTAAAACAATGATGAGATCAGGTAAAACGTAATAAAGTGTGAAGTGTCGTAAAAATGTGTGATTTTTTTAAGTACATAATATAATGGCAATTGAATAGCAGTTGTTTATAAAATAAAATAACCGAAAAAGTATTGACAAAACAGTGCGAGCCATTTTCCTGTTTTCCCTTATTGCTTTCATGCTGGATTCGTCCCTGTACTTCATTAACGATTGGTAGCTTTTGAAATTAAAAATAATCCAAGTTATTGGTTGTAAAACTAACAATGCTTTTTTAGGAGTACGTTTCAAATAAAATTGAGAAACAAGAGAAAAGATTAACGGTACACAGGCAGAGGAAGCGCAGTCTATTGATATTTTTTTATAAAATTAAATTTTATACTATTTGGTCTCAATATTTTGAAATTAAATAAATAAACATAGCTTGTAACAAAGTACGACAATAACTATCACAAAGATTTATATTAATCCTTTTTTATCTTCTCTGAGACTCATTTATTTACTACATATACTATCTTTTTAAAAATCCTTATTATTCGGACAAGTTTCAGAAATTGAAACTTTACAAATACACACAACATTTAGCAACATTTAAGTGAGTTAGTGAAAGTGGGAAACAAAATAAAAAAAATGTAAGCAGGCAACATCCAACTTTTCGTTGTAGCTTTGGCTAAAAATATGTTTTTTATATTCCTTATATCATGTCTGGGTTGCTCTTACCTCAAGTCATTTTGTTTGAGAGCAGAAATCACGTCAGTTAAATCTGAGACTTTCGTTTTAAGTTCATTTCTTTCCCATATAATGTCCTTCAATTCAGTAGCGGTAAACAGCGCTTTGCTTGAATCACTTTCCTCACCTTTGACATTTGAATCCGTTTTAGAAAGCTCGTCGTCGGTACTAGCTGAACTACCAGTACTTGGCCGATTTGTGACATTTGCGTTCAATTCTTTCTTCAGAAGCTTTAACTGACATTTCAGAGTATTGATCTCTTTTCTATGAACTTGTAAAGAGGCTTGTAATTCAGCTTTTTCTTCTGCTGTACTCCGTATTGACGCTTGCGAATGTTTGATTTTTCTTCTCAAGTCCTTGTTTAATCCAGCCAGTCTCTCAATCTGAGCCAAAGCCTATATTATAAATAATACAATTGGAAAGCCATGAAACGTCATACACTATGAGTACCCTAATTTTAAGCATTTATTATTATTTTTGTAAGCATGAAGTCAACTTAACATCAATAAAACAGTCTTAAAGACATACGTTGTCATAATCAGCACTTTTTGAGGCAATTTGTGAATCTGATGAGGAAAGCTGTTGTTGTAGTTTTTCAACCGTCAAAGCCATTTTAGAGCATTTGTCACTTTCTTCTCCATCTGGATGACCCCGGTCTGCCAACAAATTATTGTTACTCATTTTAATTTCAGTGCCATTAAAAAATGTTAAACTGCTAACTGCTAACTGTACTTTGCGAGGACGTGCTGACTAAATTAATTAATGAAATTATTGTTAAACATAAGAACTAAAACAAAACAAATGCCCGTAATAATTCAACATAACACAAAACTTACCAAGAATATTATGGAAGCTATCGGAATGACGTAGAGTTAAATTTAAACGTTTGTTTTCCTCTTTTAATCGTACTATCACATTTCTAAGTTCTTGATTTTCCTGTCGCATTCTTTCTTCTATAGCCTCTAAATCCTGTAAGTTACAAAAATACAAGTTGTTATGTTTATAAGGATATGAGATACGAAACATAAAATTTAAAGGATATGTTCATCTATCGTTAGATTTTGTTAATCATTTATCATTACAATAAACTCCTCAACCGTATATGTACTTTATGGATAGTTTTAAGACGGTAATATTCCATGTGCTGATGGAATATTTATACACACTGGAATAAAATGTAAAACATATCTATACACACAACGGCTTATTCGGTTGTCAAGCTCATTGGTAAATAAAAAAGGAATTTTGAAGTAAGCCCTTGTGTAACATATACTTGAGTACACTAATGCATATGTACAAAAAAAGAATGACATTATGATGACAATGTGTCACTTTTTCATACCCTTTCATATTGAATTCTGTCAGCAGCTTTCTGTCTTTTTTCTCTCTCAAGTTGTTCGCAGGTTAGTTTATACTCTGAGATTGTATCTTCGAGTGTTTCCGCTTGACTTGCTAATCTGTGTATCAATAAAACAAAATCCTTAAATGAACTCGTTATTCATTATTAACGTTGTACAGACTACAGACATACAACATACAACTCGAAAAATTTGTAATTTTATGTGCACATTTTCAAGAAAACAAAACATGTTTGAAATAACGCTGCGATGCGATATATATTTGATATTACATATTATATTTCTCAGTGTCAAGTCAAGGGTACACTGACGAAAATGAATATATTATTATGTACCTATTTAACTATCTACTAAACTATATTAAAAAGAATAAAATCCTCTAAATACCTCTCCAATTGCTCTAAAGCTCCAATTACTTTCGGCATTATTTGATGTATACTATCGACACCATAGGTGTCAATTAGAATTTCGAAATCTTTTCCAATGTCGGAAGCGATTTCATAGACATTGTTGACACTAAAACTAGGTTCATGTTCGAAATCTCCGGACCTATAAATTTCAAAATAGAAATTGTCAATTAAATGAGTGTTTAACAAACAGTAATAACAGAAATTGGTAGAATCAATGAAGTAAAACACAATACTTACACACATTCACACAAAAGTATGGATTCAAACTTTCAATCAAAAAGCATTACTTATTACACATATTTTGTATCATATTAGCTTTGATTTAAAACATTCTTACTCATATTCCGGAGTCGAGCCGTAATTATCTTGCATAGCTAAGTCAGTAGCCATTATTTTCGTTGTAAACTGGTTAAATACTATACTAAATGAGGAACAAACTTAATCCGAAATTCCAGACCCGAAGACCAAAATGTCGAATGGCGATAAAAACTATACAATTGCGTAAGTCCTGTATGCCTCACACATGCATAAGTGTATTTACTTAGGTACTTTAAACGTGTATTCTAAAAAAATTCATATTGAATTCCACCGTAAAACTGCCGTAGAACATTATAGGCTAATAATATTTTCCACATTACATAATATTTTTAACGCCTTCTTCTTCCTATTCCAAATATGACACATTTAGAAAAAAGATATACTTTTGACAAGATTTCTCGTTTCTCATTTTATAAGATGAAACTTTTACTTTTGATAGTCACAAATTCACAAATAAATATTTCACATTTGGACTCTGTTCGCAATTAAATCACAAAATGTAACAGTTTTATGGAACTAAATAAATATGAAATAAACAAAAAGGTCAAGGAATGAATAAATACAAAAAGTTACTTTCACCTTGAATTCACACAAATTAATTTGCTACTACATGACTGAGTCACAAATGCTCACACGAGACTGAGACTGAAGTACTGAAGCAAAAAAAGTCTACAGAGCGAGAGATAGTGGATTATACGTGCATATGTATTTACGTATGTATGTACTTATGAGTTTGCGGACTACTCTCTTGCAATTAGAATCATATGGTGTGTGTTGAGACTTATTTAGTCATTTTTCTTTCCCTACGATAACAGCTTTGGACAAATTAAATATGTTCTTCAGAATTCAGGCGAGACGAAGTCATAGTTGATTAATATGCCATATATAAAAACGTGTGACTACTACTAGGTTTTTATTCTACAGTGCATATAATATGCACTGCATATTTACTCTATACTGTAGATATACCTACAATTATGATTTATGATGTAATGCTTCACCTCACAATGATGTTTTTTTTTCACAATCTTTCATTAAGTAATGCCAAGTATAATAGTATACGTATATACAATTTTACAATTAAAGGAGTATATTAGAATACGCGAATGATAAACGACTGTGATGTATTTATTTAGATATACATACACACATGAGATTGCTTACAAAAAACAAAGATCTCTAAATATTTATTTAAAACATCAGATTCTAATAAACCTAGGTTGGGTAGCATGTATAAACTCCACAATTACGATTAAACAGCTATGCAAGAATAGAATTACACAAGTGGGTAAGGAATCCTTCAAAAAACAAACTCTCATTTGCATATTGGCGAGCTTATACAAGGAAGTTCAACATTCATCAGTTTAGTACTTACGTACTTACAGTAAGCTATATATATATCTAATCTAATAGTGTAAACAATCAATAGTATTAAATTATTATTTTCAATTATACCTAATTGTGGTATATATTTAGCATAAATATATTGCACGGAATAGAGTATATAACTTTTGATATAGTACATATAATATATAAATATTAAATATTTGTGATTCCTTTTATAGATCTCACATTTTTGGTTCTCCTATGACTTTACAATAAAATGACGAACGCTGATCTGATTCTGAATCATAAATAATATGTAGTATGTACTTACTCGAAAAATGCTGTAGTTTTAGTATAGCTTATGTAAAAGTAAAAATACTAAAAGTATTAAAATGATTCATAATATGATGAAACATAAAATATATATATGTACGATATTTAATGGAAACTAGGTCAACGGTGTGATATTGAATACTACGTGAGACTAATGTCGATCATAGACGTTTTTTGATAAGTTTTTCCAACTTTTTAATTCGACTTGATTCAACACTCGTTTCTGGAGAATCGTGATTGTCAATAGGCTCATGTATGTTTCCTCCTCCGCCGACGGGCATTTTACTTCTAAATAGTTCGATTAATGGAGTCTGTTCAGTTCGCTTGTAACCCTTCATATCCAGAATCTTGACAAATTCATTCAAGTCAATGTCAGGTATCAGTCTGTATATGTGATCCACAAATGCAGGAACATTTTCAACGGGACTCATGACGGTCTTTAGAACCATTTCAGTTCTACCCATTTCTCGCACTATCAGCTTACTATACCTATTGAAACGGGTAATAATGAAACATGATGCAACTGTACTGTACTATATATCATAAATTATGTGTGACAATATGCAGAATATCATTAATCAATATCAAAAACATAGCATGATTCGAAGAAACAGAAGGGCAACACTTACTTATCTGGTGGTTTTCTTTTTACAGTAAGAGCGATTGATGGTAGATCTAAAAGAGCTGTTTTTAAACTCTGTGTATCTAAAAGTAACTGCTGTGCCCCCGCCTTGCTTATCCCTTTACTTTTTTGTAAAGCTGTTATATATTTTGTCATAAATACTCTGTAAAAATAAATAATATAAATGTTGTTAAAACACAAAATTATCTATGTATAGAAGAAAAGCAAAGCAAAGCCTTATTTCATTCATAACTTCATACAAACAATGTAGATATGTATAAAGGAAGAAAAATGGTAAGCATTCATTCATTGTAATCATTAAATTACAAACTATGTAAAACGTAAGCATGCAAAGTAATGGGGATAGTACGAATAGAATAGTATCTCACTTGGCAAATTGTTGACAAAACAAAACAAAATACTTCCTTGACGTGGCTAAAAAGTCTCGAAGCGTCGGTACCGTCACACGCCACTGTGAAGTTATAGCTGAAACATAACTACTTTGATCACCGACTGTTTCTATATTCTGCCAGGAAGTCTACAAACAAAACCAAATCAAGAACAATAGTATTAAAACACTAGTCAATATTTTAATACATATTACTTAAATGAGTAAATGGTACAGAATTATTTGAGTTATCATGTCACCTTATTCATAGAAGTTAAAGCTGGTTCACATGCTGAATCTAAATCATGTACTAAAAGAGAAACGCATGTATCGATAACATCTAAAAACATATTTTTCTCTGCATCCATAGACATTTTTGATGACAAACCCCCAAGTTTCTCTTTTAATTTTTCTTCTAACTGATGAGTAGTTTCTACACAATACTCGGCTGTCGTAAGTATGCTGAAAAAATTAAATTAAAAAAGGATTGAAAATTTCCCAAAGTTTACCATAGTTTAATAGCTTGAATGAAAATGGTTCATTAGGTTTTTATACCATGATATGCGATATAATTCTTGTCTTGAAAAGCGGACGCTTTCACCCTCCTTTAGTAATGATTGAAAATTTTGAATAAATCCAGATGTATTCAAATCCCTAAGCTCCCTTGTTATACTTGCCACAGATGTCAAAGCATTTGCTGCTGTAGTGGCTACCCTGACAAAAACAGACAATCACAAATACTCATTGATGCAATACTATATAATATATAAACATAATATG
>JAQIVE010005566.1:0-12715 GCA_034698285.1 Sminthurinus bimaculatus | reverse complement strand
CTGTATGTTGCAGTACAAGACCTGAAATGTCAAGTTTAGTGCTAATATGCAGTTTATCGGATACAAAAACCGCCGCCAAAGGGTGATGCGGCGGGAAGCGGTGGCTAATTTTTTTTTTTAAATGATCTACACAAAAAAATCTTTCGAATGGTACCACTCCGACCGCTGTATGTCACAGTACAAGACCTGAAATGACAGGTCAATGAAATTTCATGTTAACCTCCTATACCATGAAGTGTCCGCACTGGCCCCATAGTGGCAAAGGTGACGAGGTTGTAGTACATAAGTACGAGAGAGAAAGTGTTTAGCTCTTTTCTGTCCACAAAATTTGTATAACATTTGTCGCTGATAATTGGCAGTTTGAGACTTTTGTATCAGCGTGAGGCTAAGAGCTGGAGTACTTAACTATGGAACATGGAACTAGGAATGGGGATGAGACGGAGAGAATTATGCCGGGTTTGTTTGGGGAGACAAGTGATGGGCCACACATGGAACTTTGCACATTTTGCCTCTTTTTCCTCGCTTTCTTGGTCCTTTCTTGTCTCGCTCCTCAACCTTACAACCGACTCAAAAGTCTCTCGTCATTTCTTGTTCCTTTGGCTAAACTCTCTATATTATACTGTATACTCCCTCCGCTCTCCTCTCAACGCTCTCAACTCAACTCAACTCAAGTCGAGGAATGGCCCATATGCTGCTCATACAGGGCCATGCGCAACTCTCCAATGTTAAAGCCAGCATCACAGAATCACTTGCATTATACGGCACATTCCGGTACGCTACGTTACATTACATTAACTATAACTACACAGTGAGTTGCATTTCCAGTTATACAACACGGGGTAGGAAGGACGACTTTTCCTGCCCAAACTAACTAAAAGAGGAAGGAGCAAATAAAGGATCACGTACAAATTCTATATTATTTTACGGGGATTTTCATACAGCTCAACTAATACTGACACGAAAGACATGTAGAATGGAGAGACTATCGGAAAGAAAGAAACTTCCTTTCTTTTCTTCTTCATTTTCTCTCTGTCTTCTAATATGGTGTAATATACTGGACTAATACGGGTATATAGTGATGTAGTCAAACAGCAAATCACAACCTCAGCAGTCTTTCTCCAGTTTCCTTCTTTTTCTAGACTTCTAGTTCCTCTTTCCGCATTTTTTTATCTCATCTTGTCAAACAAATCCACTCTTCACGTCAACCCATCACAATGGAGGGAAAGGGGGATGAAATCAAAGTCTCCTCCCCAGTAGTTCTTTCCTTTCATCCCCAGTCAAGCTGGGCAGGCTCAATTCAAGTCAAATATCAAATCTTTACCATTAAATCTTGAGATCGAATCTCAGACTGCGATTTTTGCTTTGGCATTCTGTCGAATAGCCAAATTTTGTATATTGGACATTAGATTTTTTCTGGAATAATATTATTATCTCCTATTATAAAATCTAAGGACGTGCATATACAAATGTAAGAATGTGTATACATATCTAAATGGGACTGTATAAAGTGCTGAACCAAAAAGAAAGTCCAAAAAAAAATCTTGGTTAATCATCATTTTCCACCTCCCATCAGTTTCCATATATCTACTTCATGCTCCTCCATCACAAATCACAATTATAGTGCTGAGTTGAGTTTTATTTTTGGAAGTTGTCATCGACATCTTGTCCCCGGAATTTATGCAGCGGCACACACATTGGATGCGAATTCAGATTCCGATCTAGTTGCAGGTCTAAATTTGGATTTCGTTTCAGATTTGGGGATTTATTGGAAAAAATTAATTTCCACGCTTAATCCAAATCACCAAAGACCGAGGAATATTGTGCAAGGGAATGAAAAGGAAAATGTGGACTATCTGCACATAAAGAAGTTGAAGCTAGGTCGGGAATCTGTGTATGTGATGGAGTGGCAGAACGCAGTCATATCTAGTCGTGAAATTTCAAGTTGAGGCTTTTCTTCATGTGAGAAAGAAAGTTGTGTATGTATGTATATGTATACTATACATCTACATTCTACATGGATATGTTTGTCAGTCAGTCATCTCATCATCTAAGTTAAGTTTATACACAAAGGCGAAAGACTAAGCTGTAGCTTTTTGAGTGTAAATAAGATTTCGGTCTTGGTCTTTCTGTGCAATGTGGTGCAGAAAATTGGAAGTAGGACGGAGAACAGAAGAAAGGAAGATGCGATTAAGCAGATACGAGAAAACTACTCACCGAAAGTACATATGTATACAGTGTGTATATTATACAAATAGAAAGAAAGATCTCGCTTGTCTCTCCTTCCGTTTCTACATTTTATGTACTTCATAGTTTATGGAAAGACTTTGTTTGAATCTCGAGTCTTGGACTTGGATGCTGGCTGTTGGATGTTGGATGTGGCCATGTGTCAAATTCAAAAGATAATCCAGCATCCAGCATTGTACAACTATGTATAATGTATATGTATGCTTGTACTATGTATATGTATATATGTAGAGACACTGATATTTTGAACAGATCTTGATAATAATATGGATTACACAGAATACAACGTAGAGCAAAGGCAAAAGTAACGGCAAAGTTTTAATGTCTTAACAGAAAGGCGAAGAAGAAAAGGGAAAAGTCAATGGACGAGCGAGGGAGTAGGAAAATGTATACACACATTGAAAATAAACCCAAGAAAAGCGACACACATACATACCCCAACCCGTCCATACACTTGATGCATGGAAAAAACTATAGACTTGAGGAATTGATGCAAGTCGTCAATTTTTTACAACCTCGTAAATATCCAACATTATGTGATTCTCAATTTAGTTGATGATAGATTTCCCAGGAAAATGTATAAAAAATGTTGAATTTACTGTACATACAGTTTCAGTTTTGTGTATATGTGTAAAACATGCCACTTGGATTTGGAATTGAAAATAAACCAACAGTCTTTTTACAATATAAATATGAGGAGGACGACTCGAGAGATTGAGAAGGAGGGCGAGGGAGAGGTAGAGAGAGAGAGTCTCAACCAACTTTACATTAAACTAAAGTATTAAAATATTATATTTGCAAAGTTTAACGCACACATAGAGAGAGAGGGAACAGTCTTAGTGGACTTTCAATATAAACACACATTTGTACGTCATGCATTTTGCAAAGATTACTGCCATTTTTTAATAAGAATATGAATATAGGTCAACAATCTTCGGGTGAATGAAATCCTCCCAACTTTTGACGATCCGAATCCGAATCCAAATCCAAATCGAATGTCGAAGTAATATTACGTCCCTTGCTTTTTTCTCTCGCTCTACCTTTCTCTCTCCTATTTTTTATGCTTTAAAACTCCTACTACGCACAGCGTTCAAATCAATTGACTTTGCTTTTTACCCGTCCAAAATAATATTATTATTAGTATTATACATGTATACATACATACAACAAGGGAAGAAAGCCGGCCAAATTTTCTATCTTCCTCAATCGTCTCCATCTTACATCCATAAAACATAAAATTTGTTGCCGCTTCTTATTTCTCCTTCTTTACAGTTTGAACGGAATACTGTATTGAAGTAAAAGACAAAACGCAAAAAAGAAGAAGAACAGAAAATTCCGCCCTGATTACATCGCTCATGTATGTACATACTATTTGGTTCTACTATTATGCATGTATTTTCTTGCTCTTGTTTACTCTGATCCAAACTCCAAAGTGAGTTCATAAGAATCTGTGAACATTTGACAAAAGTACTAAATACTCACGTATGACTCTTTTTATGACTCCGTCCCTCCTCATCACATCACATCACATCACATCATACCATGATACCATATCATAATATCATACTATATAGGATTGTATCTACACACAATAGCTGCATGTGCCGTGCATGTATAAACAAATGGAGGGACGAATCCGACTTGAGAATTCACGGAAAGTTAAACAAATTCCACAGACTTGAGTTTGAGACTCCAAATGTGATCTAGGAAATCTACAAACAGTAACTAGATTATACCCAAGAAAAATATGCATGGCCTGTGTATACTGTATATTATATTTTAAGCTAAGGGTATAAGGGCAAAAGATAGGGGCGGACGTCAGAAAAGGAGAAAGAATGGCGAATTGCGAATGTAATTCAAAAAATCTTTGCTCGGTCATTTGCCCTCGTTTTTTGTATGTACAATGTACATTGTGCATATAGTTATACATGTGAACATGAACATTGTTATGTGAACAAATTGGACTATTCCTTGTTCGCAGATCCAGATAATATGTGGCAGAGGCACAACAAACCATTTCTTTCCCTATTTGCTCCCGCTGTTTATGTATTCGAGGAGGAGCTCTGTATGAATTTCTTTATATGTTTTCTTATTGTTTTCCTCTTGTTTCTTGTTCCCCGTCTCATAAATCCACATTTTAACAAATAGCTCGCTGCTGGCTTTCACTATCGTCATCTTTGAAATTTTATGGCTGTTTGTACATAACTATTGCGTAGATTGTGTGTATGTATGTATGTATATTATGCAATACATGCATTCACAACCTCAACATTTTTTCTAGTTTCTAGTCTCCTTTCTAGCCTCCCTTTTTCGCGAATGCTACTGCACCATATTTTGCATTGTATTGTTTTTTAACTATTAGTATTATGCTATGTATGTATGTACGTCATTGTGTTCTTTCTTGTTTTTTGCAGCTTTTTTCAATGTAGGCAATGCAATCGCAATTACTGTACAACGTCAAGTCAAATGGGACAAAACCATTTTGGTCTTTTTGTTGCCCTCTTCGTTTGATCTGTATGTATGTATGTATAAGAAAATAAAAAATTCTACCAGGGCTAAAAGGCAAAATTTACATAAATATAAACTGGATTACGGTACAAAATGCAATACAATACAATGCACTGCTATGTATTCTATTACAACATTAGTGGAAGCAAAACAGCAGGAAATTATGAGATCACGTATCAAGCAAAATAAGTTCAAAATGTTTATAGACAGGCCAAAGAAAAACGGAGCCAAAATCACGTTTGTTTATGCATGCTTATAATATAAAGAAACAAGTACACCGCAGAGATTTTAGTATTTAGTCGAGTTTATTGTCATTTTATGTACTTTTTATCAGGACTTTGACGTTTGAGGATCAGCCTGAGATGAAACAGCTCCACATTCCAAATGCAAAGTTTTTTTTACTACGTATAATGTTTATTTCAGAAACAGACAATTTTCTAGAAATCGCAATTTCAAATCTAGTAACAATCTATGCAAAAGTAGTAATAAAACTTAATGGTAATTTAGCTATACATACATATATTTGTATGTACAGTTGACATACAAAAAGGTGGAGGGTTTCAATGTAAAAAAAGTAAAGGAAACGACAAAAATATCAACTCTGTCCCAACAACTTTTCCGCCAGTTTGGAATTAACGATGAAAAAAACCCCGCTCTTTTTATCTTTTTAACAAAACCAATGTGTACTGTAAATACGTTACAATAAGATGTGTACAGGAAGACGCATTTTAAAACGAGGTAATATAAAGTAAGCCTTAAAAAACGGGTAATTTGTTTTAAATTTAAATAAAAAGGAAATAATAAGAAAGAGTTTCAATCCTCAATGGAGCATCAAGAATCAAGGCTTGAAGGTGGAAGATGGAAATGATAAGAGGGAGAAAAAACGATGACTTTGAAAATAACTTGGATAAAATGATGACTTTCACACTTTCGTCTTCTCCTTTTTGCCTGTGTTTTCCTCCCCGGACCCCGAAGATACGTGATATATGCATATATGATGGAGGCTGTCAGTTTCGTTTCGCTCTCCGTCTCGGTACTCAGTCTATTTAGTTTTTTCCATCTTTCTTTCTTCTTCTTTGCCTTCTTCATTTAACTTGTAACTATTCCTCGACTCTTTGAGGTTTTTTAATAGGAGAGGAGCTGAAGCAGTAAAGAAGAGAGCAAGATAAAAATTAAGAGCAGTTGAGAGCAGGTTGATGCTTTTTGCTTTTTAGCTTGGTTTCCTTCCCTTTGGTTTATCTGGTTGAAAACTGAGAGTGTCAGAGTATTACACAATTCAGATATACGATATGTACGATGTACGTACCGATATTATACTGTGTGTCATGGGCTGAGAGAGCCAAGAAAAGGTATACAATTCCAACCTTAACTCCGAATCCGACTCCAACTCCAACTGCATACTCACGTTCTACTCTCAGAGCCAACGTATACCTACACATTATACATGCATACATAAGTAATAATATAATACTCTCTATTTAATACGCTCTCCAAACGATTCCTATTTTCTATTTTCCCCAGTGTGTTTCTATATAAAAACCGGAATGAAATATCTAAATTCTACATTCGGATTCGACACGTGGCAACAGAAAGAGGAAGAAGAACCACAAGAAAATACGAAGACGGAGGAGGTGGAGGATGAAAAAAGAGGAAGAAGAACAAGAGGAAAAGAAGATGAAAATGAAGTAGAAGAAGAAGCACAGTAAAAATTTTTTTTGTTTGGACTTTTTGAGTTCTGTGCGGTTGGAACCCTCGAGATTACAATATTTTTTGGCTCAAATTCAACAAGATGATCTCCTCTCCTATGTGCACATAATATAATATAGAGAGATATTAGATATTCTGCAATTTCTCTACATGTAAAAATCTGACGAGATTCGAAGTCACATTCATATATGTATTTGTGTAGTTAGTTCTTACTCACCTCTTCTCTCTCAGCATTTCCGAATGTGTATCATCGTTATATAACAAGTAAGTAAGTAAAAGTAGAGTATGCAGCTACAAGCTCTCTTTAATCGTAACTATGAAATATAATAATGCACAAGTAAATATAATATGTATGTATAATATGTATTTGTATTAGAATATTATGAGGCTTGCATCGTGTTCTGTTTACAACACTCTCTTATCTACTCTTAGCAAAAGGCACTCGAATACTTGTATTCCGGATTCCAGAAGAAGAGACAACGATTCGTTTAGGAAAAGGGAGTCGGAGAAGCATAAAACGTAAAAATATAAACAAAAGAAAGAGAAGAAGAAGACACGTCATTTCAATGCTATTCAACTTGATGACGACTCTTATGTCTTCTTTCTTTCTACAGTTAGTTAGTTGTTGGCTCGTCTTTGTCTCTTTTGTGTGTACAGTGTACACACAATAGTAGCCACACTTTGTCTTCTTCTCACCCTCTTCATTTCCTTTCCCTATCCACACAAACACACACATACAAACTGAATAATGACAATTAAATTCTGCATATTTCAGTCCTTTGTTTTGAAATGCAGTCATTCATGGAGCAAAGCTAATTTTTTAAAAGCCGGGATACTAAAACAGTTTTTAAACACCTACTTGGAAAAATGCTGGCGATGAGTTGTTTCAGTGAAAATGGATGAATGGATGGTCATGAATATGATCATAATTCATAGGAAGAACTATTACGTATTTCTATACTCCGTATTCTATGTATAAAAATATAATGAAGGATGAACAAAGACAAGATATGTAAGAAAAAGCGGTGGATAAATGTGAGAAAAGTGATCTTTTATTGTTTTATTACCACTATGAAAGACAGTTAAGGTTTTTATAGGATAATAAATGATGTCTTAACGGCCGCAGTCGCCGAAAGACACCAGGCCAGCATATATGTAGCTAACATGGACCAAAAACCAAAAGCAAAAAGGCAAAAAAGAGGAGCAATATTATTTCTCATATTGATTGAGATGTGAAGGAAAATGTACCTATTTATTTATTATAATGTTAAATGTATATATACGCATGATATACAATTAATAAAGTATGCCGGAGTACCTAAAAGGTAACGATGGATAGATGCGAGTGAGTAGTGAGTAGGTAATAGAATATTTTTATGGGAATGTCACTCAATCGAGTAAAAACGAAAAGCGTACATCCACAATCCACATTTGTACATACATACAACTGTACCTAAATTCTGGTCTAGTTTTTTGTCTAACGTCGTTGTGGATGTCATTGGCGTTGTCGTGTTAGTCTAATAGTGTCGAATGTTGATTGTTTGTTTGTACTTTTAATGCTTGTAGTGGTAGATGTTCAGCTTGTAAAAATAAAAATGTATCGAGGAGGATTTGACGGAAAATTCCAAGCATTTTACACTATACATTATACATGCATACTAAGGTGAACGAATTAGTAGAGGTATAATCGTAATACGAAGAAATGGGCCAGTATAAATGTCAATACAAGTAAATATGTATGTACAAGTAGGTACATTAGACTACGATACAAATAAATGAATTAAGTACATCATTATTTTAGTAAGTCCATAAAAAAGCTTATAGACACAACAAAGCTGATCTTTTTGGATGTCATTCCTCCTTTCGCAGTACATATATAATAGAACACACTATACATTATTTGAATTTGAGCATGTTCAGAAATTCGCAATGAAATGCAAAATGAAACTAAATGACTGATGAGTGACTTGTGAAGGTGAGATATTCAAGTAGTCCTTTTTGTCTTTGACTTTTTTGACTGTGTCTCTCTCATGATTTTGACTGGCGATGTCAAGAGTGGTGCAGTGCAGAGAGTACGAATAAGAATACGAATACAGAGATACAGACACAGATACAAATACAAATTATATCATTGTAGTTATGTTATGTGTTGGAGTTTGGGGTTCAGAGCGTTGTTGGACTCCGATACATAAAATATATTGCAGTTTCTCAAATGTTTGTATGTGTATGAACATAAGCATATGTGTGGCCTTGCCATTGTGTGTCCATGGGAGACATTGACTTACCATAAGTCAATTCAATTCAATCTATTCTTTATATTATTCGTACATCTGTTCTCTCTTTTTCTCTTCTGTGTTCTGCTCTGTATTTTAGTATGTAACTCACATTCACATTCCTTCATATTCTGTTCTCTCTTTCTATTAAACTCGCTCACTCAGCACATATACATAAGTACATAGATATCTGTACTCATACAGTCAAACGCCAGAGCAAACAATGACAACGCAAGAATTCTTTGTTCTTGTTCTTATTCTTGTTCAAAAGTACACGTCTTTTATGTTTTGTCTGTTGGCTGGCGAGTTACGAGTTCAACAATTTGATTTTGATGTTATTATTTTACAATTGTAACTAGGTATACGTTATACGTACAAGAAGGCTGAGGCCCTGGAACCATCAACAACCTATCCCATATGCTAGATATTAAATCTTCGTAATCAAGTCATCTTTTAATTTTAACTTTACCTTTGATCGTATATACTGTATAATATCCATAGCTGCTAATTTTAAAGTATAATCTGTAATACTTTTCTCATGATGTTTAGCATCATGTGATATTGATTGTCGCTAGTAATAATATTATGACAGGAAGCCATTTAAAAAGTGAAAGTGGTCTGTTTTTATAGCACATTATGCAATATATGTTATGTATAAAGGATAGAACATAAAACGACGAGTCATTTCATTATTTATTTACCTCGATATGTGACTGAATACACTGGGTAATAATTTATTAATTGGTGCTAGTCAATCAGACTCATAGCACACTACCACAAGTTCTGTGGGGCAATAAAACAATTTAATTTGAAAAACAACGACGTTTTTATTGTTTTCCTTTGTTAAAAAATTAAAGACACCACATGACAGTGAAACATACATTATGAAAGATGAAAGATACAGTACCTAAATATATTTTGTATTGGTTTTGAATCAATGTATTCTTGTGATTGTACAGATCTAGAAATAAAAGCATCTTGTCAGCTGTCATTATTTATATAATGTTACTGCTGTGGCTTTAATTTTAATTACAATTAAAAAATAAAAATCGTCTCGGCTTCTGACGTTTATTGTGTTGAGCAATGACAAAGTAATAAAAAATGTAGCATTATTTCTTATTTATCGACAAGAGGATTGTAAAAAGAACAAACAACAGTATTGACAAGGCATCATGTGAAAATTGGGGACACGGAAATTCTGGAAAAACCAGTCATTAATTATATTAGCTGTAGCTATGCTATGGTGTACAATATGATTAATGAACACATTTTATATGGAGCAACAGCTAAAATTAAATTATGCATAAACATATTTACATAGCAGGCATAATAAAGCTATTAAAATGATAATAGCTTTGTATTACATGTATTTCTGCTACATTAGCTAATGTAGCAGAAATACGATAACAATTTACAATAATTGCAGTTGATAAATTTAACTAGCTTTCGGTCTTCTACACCCGTTTGCATTAAAATTTTCTCAGTAAATTTGTAATTTTCATTGTGTAAACAATGTGTGAGAAAATGCAGCACAAATCTACAGAAACAATTCCAGAAATTACAAAGCAAAAAATATACAAATAAGCATAACTTGGAACAGAGAACTAGAACAAGAGAGCAGCATTATTTATGCACATGAAAATGAGCTCTCTAATAAAGTGTGAATCTGGTCATAACAAGCTGTGAAGTTTGTCTCACAAACAATTGACTTTTTGACTCCCTTTTCTTCAGTAAATTTGCATTACTATTAATATTCTTCTTCCCATAATGTGCACAATTTTAGAGCAAACATGAGTTTTCTATTCTGAAAAGCTATCATGCATATAAAATTGTTCTCAAAACTTCACTCATTCTGTGCATACAATATGATTATCCCCGTCGTCGTCTTTACCAGACCATTCCAAATAATATGATGGTGTAGCAAACAATGACATCATAATATGAAATGAACACATTGCATCTAGATATTTACATGGAATGGAACATTGAATGGACATGGATAATAGTGACTGGAATAAGATGGGCTAAATATGTAAATATTATGTGCATCTTTCTCTACTCCTTGAAACTTCACTTTGATGTTGATGTTTTAGTCCATATTACACGTACACATAATACAAAGAAGATGAGCTAATTTGCCCTTTCTACTGTGTTTGTGTGGACAGAGTAAAGTGTAAAATTTAAATTTGAAATTGCGTATAAAACTGTGGATAAAGTGATGATAGCGTATAATATTCTCCAGTATATATAATACTATATACTATACTATAATAATAATGCTACTAATATAATAATAGGAGTAATGTCAGGAAATGTTTTTGGCCAAAGTCTTAAGTATACATAGTATACACAAGCTCAACTCCCCTTTAAAGTTAAAGTCAAAGTCAAACTTTGGTGTTAAACTTGCAAGTTTTTAGTTCTCCATTTCCACTTGATCTAGAAACCCACCAAAAAGGAGAGGAGGCAGCGAGTAGCAGCAGTCAAAAGATTGAGAAGCAGGAGCAGAGTGAGGAAGAGAATTCAAAGAATCTGAAAAGATCTTCTATCTATCTGTAATATAATATGAGGAGTAAGAGGAAGAAATAAATGTGGGGGAGAAAATACATAGAGATAGTCGAATATCTAGTAGGTACAGTATTACGTACTACTAGTATACTGTAGTTACATACATACACAAGAGTCTTGGGGAAAGCTGGAATATTTGGAGAACTTGAACCAAATAACTGTGGGAACCACGATTCACTGTTCGCAGTGTTAAAGTGGGAAATGGAATGATTCTCACCCGTTTTATGATCGGCCTCTCCTCTTTCTTCTTCCCTGTCTTCCTGTCTATATAAGTAATACAGCAGGCAAGAATAGGATATGATAGTTCCATATTTGAATATCAAAGAACTGCTAGCTATCCAGCACCCAGTAGCATGTCCATTAAAATACGTATATATGCATCTCTACATTATTATTACAGTATTATATGAATAGTGGAGAGCCCATTTTGAGAAATTACATCAGAAAATGTGTGAGTGTGTGTATGTGTGTATGTATATGTTCTTATTTACATACCTATACTGAGATTACACAAATCTGTAATAGACAAACACACACACACAGGCTTTAACGTCTAACGGCCGCATAGACTGTGTGCCGTCTTCGATTTTCCAAACCTTTTGCGACTGGGATAATCCTCATGCAATTCTCTCCGTCTCTGATCTCATTTTATACAATTTGTATAGCAGACAGTCAAACAACCTTTTTCTAAAAATGTGAAGGCTTGATTCTTTTCCGCTGTGTGATTAAAAAATTCGACTTCCAATTTGGTTCGAATCACTTAAAATTTAATAGTTGGTCGCCATGGCAGCTAAAAGTTATCGTGAAATTTAATTGGAAAATAAAGGTTGGTATGGGAACTTTTTAGTTTCAGACCTCAGCATTTTTAAAATCTTGGTTTTTCGACCATGTCTATTGTGTAATAATGTCACATACACAAGCTTGGTCTGGGTTGACTTAAGTTGGCTTGAGAGTGTTGGTACCAAATGACCACATTGTCATTGTCGTTGTCTATGTCGCCGCCGTCGTCGACATGAAGCATGCAATGCAACCCTTCTCCATGCATATCCAAAATCTCCAGAGCTGGGGCAAGAACATCCAGAATCACTCTTTTGCATATTGACATTCAATATCAACACAAAGTCTAGACCAAGTCATGCACACTTAACGCTCAACCTTCATAATCCAAAATGCAATGCAGAGATGGAAAGATCTATATACTATACAGCTATTATTATTATTACACATACATATCTACATACGACGAGTGCACATCATCATGTGCAAAACATAAAAATTGCAAATGGAAAATTTGCTATGCAAACACTATACTGGAAAAATAAACGTGCCACTTATGTAAATTGTACATTAGCTATGGCCATCGTGACAAAAAGATCGAAAAGTTAAACCCTCAGGGTCTCATATCGTTCCTTTTGGAC
>JAQIVE010005565.1:0-12717 GCA_034698285.1 Sminthurinus bimaculatus | reverse complement strand
CCCAAATTCTTGAGAGCTAAAACGGCCTCGGTCCATTTCTCCTCAAAATCGTCCTGTGTCAGGGTTCCGTCGGACATGTGCGCAATGTGGTTACGAATGTCGGTCAGTTGACGAATGTTGCGCATTTGAGCCCACCACCTTTGATCCCAGATTACTGGTGTCGCTTCGTCTTTGCTCCGAATGCCGGTGTTGCTCTCCTGTTTCATTTCTTTGAGGGCCGTCGTCAACATTTGAATAATCACGGACTGCAAAAGTAAAAAAATTCGTTTACCTTTCACGAAAAAGTTTTTTAAGCATATCTTCTCATACTACACATTTTGAGTTGGTAGGCTTGCTGATTTTGTTTTGGGCATGAAAAAATCCGTGAAAATTGGAGTGCATATACATAGCTTTAATATTTATATATACACCACCTGAAGGCATGTGAGATCCCACTGTTGGATATTTCCCCCCTGCATCATATCCCACTGTTGTTGACCAGCCTTGGCATAAACCAGGGTGCCCCATTTACTCCTGCAGAATCGTTGCCAAGATTCCGGACCCTCCGTCCATTCCTGCCCACCAGTCAATTTTGTGTAGATTTCCTTGAATTTCCGACGTAAGACGGTCGGACACAGACGACGAACAAGAAGATCCAAACTAAGTTGATTCACAAGGTCTTGGCGCTTCATTTCCTTGGCACTCATTTTTAGATGACCACTAGATAACAAAACTAAAAAAATAGAAATTTTAAGAACATTAAGAGACCCCAACAAAAAATCTTTATTTTACCTTGTTTTCTATGAGTATTGGAAGGAGCTAATTCACGCAGCAAAATATGTCATGCACCATGCACTTTTCATTTCGGGGTCACAATAAATTGTAAAGCCTTGAGATGAACAGTGGTTTTTGTAGTAAAGATAAGAGTGACAACAAAGATTAGATAAAGATTTATATTCGTGTTAAATTTTAGATGTTCCCAAAAAAGTCACGCCATCAATTACATGACGATAAATCCCAATTTTACATAAATCGCCTCTCCTCACTTTAGTCTTCAACTTGTACTTTTGAACCGTATATACTATATATACAATACGTCTGTACCTTCTTATTATGTAAAGTGGCAAAAAGTGTAGAACTTGTCAAAATATGTAACGTAATATGAAAAAAAATTGCGCGGAATGTGGAAACCAATTCAATGGCTCTCAAAATTAATTAAATTTTAATAAAACGAAACAAAATAAAATATAATTTTATCGCGATAAAAATTAGGAGTAAACTCACCGACGACAACATTGTCGGTAACGATGTCAGCTTGTATTGTATTTTTGATTCCGAGTTTTAAAAAATCGTCCTTTGGCTCTCATTGTCAATGTTCTGGTGCATGGAATTAAATTAGAAAGCCTGAGAAAAATCAATAATTTCACTTTTAGTTATGTTATAAAAGTGAACGGTTCGTAACTTTAATACAAGTTATCACCTGAAAATGTGTATGTACAGCCGAATCTCGAGGTTACGTAACATTGTACATTTGTGTGTAGAATGTAGAAAAAGTCGACTATGTAGAGGAGAGAGGAAGAGAGTAACTGAGACACACGTACCTGGACAAATGGTAAATAATAAAGTTGTATCACGCAGTTTTAAGTTTTACACTCTCACTGTATGTACTCGTACAGTAGAGAGCAAAAGTTTAAATACCCCAACGTCCTTAGAGCGCCACTAATTTTTTTGAAGGTGTTCTAGGGATTTTTCGTCCCTAGTCAAAGCGTAAAAGTTGTTGGAAATACGATTTCCTTTTATAAAAGTCTTTACAAATTGTTCTAGGTCAAACGGTTTAGGAGCTGTGACCCAAAACGTCAGACAAGGTGAAAATCGACAGAGCAAAAGTTTAAATACCCCTCGCAGTTTTTTACAGATTTTATTATGAAGACACAAAATTATTATCAATTTCTATTTTTTTCCAAGTTTTTCATACAATTCTACGTTTGGAATGCTAAGGCACATTTTTGTGCTCCAAATATTTACTTCACAGTGATTTTTGAAAGTTACCCTGTCCTTAACTATGTAAGTGATTGGGAAATCAAGAGGTTGCTGCAGAAAACCCCTCAACATACATACTTACACTTTGAAATCCATAATAATAGTTACAGCACCACAAAGAGGAAGAAAAGCTGCTCAAAAAACCAATAAGACAACTTTAATATACTTAAGATTTAACCCACTTCCGGACGGTCGGATAATGAAACGAGTGATGGAAGAGGAAAAGATGTCGAATTCTATATCGTTTTGCCTTTGTGTTGCTCGGCTCTGTCGTTGCCATCGCTCGTTTCATTGTTCGACCGTCCGGAAGTGGGTTAAATCTTAAGTATATTAAAGTTGTGTTTTAGGTTTTCTGACCAGCATTTCTTCCTCTTTCTGGTGCTATAACGTTTATTATAGATTTCAAAGTGTACGTATGTATCTTTATGGGTTTTCTGCAGCAACCTCTTGATTTCCCAATCACTTACATAGTTAAGGACAAGGTAAGTTTCAAAAATCACTGTGAAGTAAATACTCGGAGCACATAAATGTGCCTTAGCATTATAAACGTAGAATTGTATGAACAATTTGGAAAAAAATAGAAATTGATAATAATTTTGTGTCTTCATAATAAAATCTATAAAAAATTGCGAGTGGTATTTAAACTTTTGCTCTGTCAATTTTCACCTTGTCTGACGTTTTAGGTCATGGCTCCTGAACCGTTTGACCTAGAACGATGTGTGAAGACTTTTATAGAAGGAAATCGTATTTCCAACAACTTTCTCGCTTTGGGTAGGCACAAAAAATCCCTAGAACACCTTCAAAAAAATTAGCGTTAATTAATTAATTATTAATAAATAACTTATTAATTATTAATTTTGGAATTTAAAAAAAAGAAAAATCGTGTGTTATACTGTGGTATGACGAACATGAATGGAAATGAAGCTAGCGCAAGGCTGAGTTTGGTGAGCCAAATTCATGGCGTTTCTCATTTTCATGCATGTGCAAGCTCTAATAAAAGAAAGACCACACATTTCCATTTACATTTTATGACTGGCATTACTCCTAACCTATATGATAAAATATGATAAATAAATAATGTCAACTACATATTAAATATACAAAAATAATTAGGTTGACCACCCATGGATCAGGTCTGGTCAATCCTGCAAATCGTAGAAAAGTGCAACTTGTCAACATAATATGTAACAATTTGAATGTAAGTACATGTAATATGTACAAAAATTACATTATTGGTTATCATATTATATCATATAGGTAAGGAGTAATACCAGTCAGAAAATGTATATGAAAATGTGTAGTCTTTCTTTTATTAGAGCTTGCACATCCATGAAAATGAGAAACGCCTTGAATTTGACTCACCGAACTCAGCCTTGGGCTAGCTTCATTTCCATTCATGTTTGCCATACCACAGTACAAAAATTTAACAAAATATGTTTGCATGTTAAAAGTAAAATTCTGTCGGACGCTCTTGTCTTGTTCGGATTGTGTGAAGCATACATGCCTATTTATTGGAGGGAACGCGTATCCGTGCCGCTTTTCAGAATCGGACGTGAGCGGAGTGGTCAAGCATGACCCGGCACTCTGGAATTTCAATCAATGCCAATATCATTAGTATGAACAAATTGTGGCTAATGCATGATAGTAAATTTAAACAGTCATGTGCAGCAGAAATTTCATAGTTTTTTACCAACATCATTAACAGCTGTAATCTTTACAATTTTCTGCAATTCTGTAGTCCAACTGCGATAGTCCTGGAGCCAGACGAATCCTCTTATTCCTCACCTACAGAAAAATGGCTCTTAGCATTACGTAAGTACTCTCCTTATCTGCGTTTCATCATTTCGTCAGTGAAGTTGCAAAAACGGTCATACAAATATTTTCAAGTGCAAAAAATTTTTATGCAAATTCTTGCAAGTGTACAAAACGGTCATACGAATCCCTGTACGACCAATTTGTTCACTTGCAAGAATTCGCATGAAAACACTGAGCACTTGAAAATATTTTTATGCCCGTTTTTGCAACTTTGCTGTTTATAGTTAACATTATATTGGTCATAGTTTTGCTTTTAATCTCACGAACATTTTGGCATTTTATTAGTAATCATCCTGATTCTACTCATTGGCAGTGGATTCGCATATTGCCTTTGGTCTTTGCACTCACTCGGTCTCAGCGTAATACCGCCTACAAATCTCCGAGCCCTTTTAAATTTGCATAATAATAATAATAATACAAGTAGCAGCAATACCAGATCTGGCGGCATGCTGTATTATAGTCGCAATAGCACCAACACCAACGTTTCAAATAATGACAATAATAATAATATCACCGAGCATAGTAGGCTTTTACGTACCGAGTCGGGGCAGTGTTGATAGTTTAATAAGCTGTTAGTGTTTTGAGTCTGTTGTTTGTCGATTTTAAACCAGTATTTTTAATGTCTGTATTGTTTTTGTTAAAATCTAATGTAAGTTTACTTCATTGTTGTTGGCAAATGTTGTTATAAGGTAAAGGTTTTTAATTGTGACCGGCCACTAATTGTGACCACCCCTTTCGCAGTGCGCTGAGGGTGAAAATTATGGAAACTCAAATATTTAAAACAATAGATTGAACAAATTTTCAAATTAAAAATATGTGCGTTTACACAATTTTTACCCTCAGCGTACTGCGAAAGGAGTGGTCACAATTAGGGGTTGGTCACAATTAGAAGCCTTTACCTTATGTTTCCAAATATTACAGGTAAATATTTTCAAAATTAAAAAATCTTGTTACTTGTGTTCACGTGTTGTTGTTGTACGCAAATCTGTACAAAATTGTTACCGTTGTTGTACTTGTTGTTAATTGTTGAGTATTAAACCGTCGGATACTACTGTTTTCTAATCAAATGAATCGCAAAACTTCCTTTCATAATAACTATCACAAAATCGAGCAATAACTCATTTTGAGATGACCTTTCATGCAAAGTAATTTAAGCCTTGAGGCAGATTTGGCAGTGGTGCATTTAAGACTACAGGGTCCAACAGAAATAAATGCATAATTGGAAACTTTACGCTTGGGAATATTGCCCTTGTATATATACATTTACGCGATATATTTTTGATTATGCATAAGTAAGATCATCAAAAAAATATATGTACACCAGAGAAATACTCGCAATCGGAAAGTTTCCACATGCATCTATTTCTGGTGGACCCTGCACGTCAGAACGTCATTACCACAACATTTTCTACTACGTCGCTATCTTTAGTTGCACATAGATATAGAATTTATTCACGTGTTAAGAAAATAGTTGTAAGCTCAGATAACATCAGAATTGGGCCTGAAGTTAGAAGTGTTAAAAAAAGTTTTAAAAGTGTTACGAGTTAGAATTGTTAAAGAAAAGTTACAATTTAAAAAATTAATGAACGAATAAATGAAACAAGACTGGATTTAGGGAAACACCCACACGTTGGTTCCAAAAAGACAGCCGGAGGGAATCAAGGTGGGGGGAAACTCGTCGAATATCCGCCGCTTCACCGAGCTGAAGGTTGGCAACCTAAAATTGAATAAAACTTTTAACTTTTGTATTCGTAGGTACAGTCGTATTAAATCTACTGTTCGCTTTTACATGAATTAACTTTTAATTGAGCCATTAAGAAGAACAGTTACACTCGATACAATGAGTTTCCATAGCAACACCATGTATCGAGTGTAATTGTTCTTCTCAGTGGCTCAATTGTTGGTAAAATTAGCGATTCTCTTACTGTACTGTTACACATTCCCCTTTCTTTTTCGTCCGATACGGAAAGCTTCGTCCTCTGGACGCAAGTGTTGTGCTACAAAATCAGGGGCCCAAATCCACTTGAGCCTGTTAAATTCTGCAATGCTTTTAGGGCCGTTAGCTCTAACCACTAGTTTTGAATTGGTTGTATTTGGTAACAAGCTGAAACGCTTGAGATCCTTTTCGTAGTTATACCAGCTAAATGTTCTTTCCACCTGTAAGTATAATGCAAAAAATAATTTTTTATACTTTTTTGTTTTTAATTTATTAATTTAGTTTACTCATCTAATTTACTAATCTAAGTTTAGTAAGCCAATTTAATTGTTCATTAGTATAAAAGTTACCTGGGCTGAGGAGCTACTAAAAGACAAACATCTTCTTATGAAATCAAGGATTTGGTCGTTCCAACGTACTGTATTGCTTTGAAAGTACCGCTTGTAGAATTGATTGGGATTTGAAGGGTTGGCTTTGTCTAAGAAGACTGCGTCATTGTTTAAGTCCTCCAGGCTTGTTCTCCATCCACGTATTAGAAGTGGTACATCAATGTCCCAGGCTAACTCGGTAACTATCCTGCGGATGTTTTGCTCTCCGTAGTGCAGGTCTTTCCACCGAGGGTTTGAGGTTTTTCTTGGCAAATAATTGGGATGAAGAAAATCAAAATGGTCAATAATGCTGGCTGGAAATTGTTGTTCATACTCCTGTTGTATTTTGATGATGTAGTCGTTGATGTTAGCTGTCAGGGTATATTGATGTTGTGGGTCAATTGAAGTGAGCTTAATACCTCTGAATGATTCTGCTGTCATTTCGAATTCCAGTAACTCGTCAGGACAGCCCTCGAACTCGGAGTGCTCCAACAGATTTTTCATATTTTCCCCGTGAGAATATATGACATTATAACGAATTGTAACTCCGCTTTCAATCACAGGTACAACTTTTACCCTCATGTTGTTAATGTCGGTCATGACTTGCTGGCGTGCGGCAAATGTCCCAATTATGGAAGGACTTTGTTGCTGCAGTATCATGGATAGCTGATGCAAGGGACTAAAGATGTCTGCAAAAAAGGCCATGTCTGCTAAAGTTGAGGGGTCCAGAAATTCGGCATGTAATTTTTCATGCTTCAGCAAAACAGCTGGGATCAGGTCAAGCGTTGCAACTCGTTCTAAGGCATCGTCAATTATAACCAAATTATCTAAAATAGTTTTTATGGCTCTTAGCTTTGAACTAACCCACCGAACGTTTTGAATTCTTTTGAGCTGGAACAGTTGACGTCGTTTTGATTTTTTTTGATTTTCTGCTGCTGGAATACACACCTCTTCGTCGTCTTCATCTACACTGCAACTTAATGTTGAATCATCGAGATTAACTCTTCCAGGATTCTGCCTTGCAGGTTCCCTTCTTTCATTATCCGCCTGATATTGCCTCGAAGGACCAGGTAGTTCGTTATCGGCAGCAATTTCAACGTTTCCTAAATTTGCAAGTGAGGCGACTCCACGACTTTGGCAGAAACGTCCAGAGGTTTCGGGATTGTTTTGGCTTGCTTCAAACTCTCGTTGGGGACCGCCAACTACAGGCCTTGTTGTTGTTGTCGATGTAGTTGTAGTAGTTACTTTTTTGATGGAGAACTTTACCTGTTTTATGTAAAAATAAAACGCCTCCGAAAGTTTTCTTCTTCTTGCAGCCGCTTTCTTGTTAAAATACTGAGCAAGACTATTTACGTTTTCTTTTAGAATTTTCACTCGCGGGAGTTCAAATAAAGATTTTTTGTACACCAATTCCATTCTAGACAAAATCATCATGTAATAATAAGATAACGCACTGATTTGACCACTGATTGTAGACGGTAGTTTTAGAAAATTGCGTGCAAAGCTTTACAATTTTAAATTTACCTGTGTTGCAGACAATGAATGTACAAGGCTTTCCTCGGTTGCATAAACGCTTCAAATTCTGCTTTAAAGGTAAATTTCATGTTTGATCCTCCGTCAGCTATACATCAACAAATTTAATCGGCTTTATTAGTATGTATTGCACGAAAAGAGAAATGCAATGAAAAATGAAACGTTTCCTACCTGTGTAACCAAGGCACCGAGCCTTAACAAAATCTATAAGATCGTCCTCCAGCCAGGCGTTCTGAAGCCGTTTAAAAATATCGACTCCCTTTTCACCATCCTTTAATTCCAACATTTTGTAGAATAGTGTTTCAACATCATCGTTTCTTGGGTTCACATATTGAAAAGTGACAGACAGGATTTGAATACCGGATATGTCTGTCGAGCTATCAGCTGAAAACGTAAAATAACAGTCTAATGCCTTCAATTTGTTGATGTCGTTTTTGTGAATCTGGTCACCTAGAAAATTTGTCCCAGTTCGAGCACCTGCAGGATTTTGATACAGATGTCCGATTTTTCCACCGACCCCCGCCACTAGCTCAGCTAGAAGGTTGAATCGTTCGAACGAAGTATTCAACCGAATCGCCTGAAAAATAGTAGTGAGATAGTTTGTCGTCGCTTCAAAGAACTGAAAGAAGCGAGTTCCCGGTTTCCGCAACCACCACATTATAGCGTCTTCATTCATATGCTGCTGTTCTTTTGCTGTGAAATATTCTTCGGCAATAATATGCCAGTCATTTTCCAAGTGCTTATTGATTGCTCGGTTGAGATTCGATTTCTGGTATTTGTTGTCGTTAATTCTCGCCCCGGTTGTTATGAGGTTGGTCATTCGGCGTTTGGACTTATCTCTAATAAACCCTGTTTTCCATAACTTATGGCAAATCCGACAGAAAGCGAGGTAGTTTCTTTGGTCAAACCTGAACCAGTTGCAGATTTGTAACGTCCTGGCGACTTTCTCCTTACAGATGAGTTTTTTGGGTATATTTCGGATCATTTCTTGAGTAAATCTGGCACAATCATTCCAAATGTAGGGGGGGCCTTCATCAAAATGGGGTAAGTTGTAACCATCTCCAGCTCCGTGGTTTTCGGGAACATTAACATTGTCAGCTTCCTCATTTGGTGGCAGGTCATCGTCATTGTCGGATTCGGGATCTCCTTCATTAATTTCGTCTTCTTCGCTACTGTCGCAGTCAAAACGGTTGTTCAAATGGCGATTTACCTGCGGTTGGTTAAAATTGTTATGATCCAAATGATAGGCTTCATCGTCTTCATCTGTGACTTCTTGAAATTCCATATCATCGTCGCTTTCATCTAAGATTTCTGGAAATTCCATATCGTCGTCGTCTTCTGCTTCATCATCCCAATCGCCTTCGTCGGCGTCGTCGTCATTTACCTTTTCACTGTCTTCGGAGTCTGCTGTATTATTTTCGTCATCAATGCTGGAAATCGGTTCTGTAGGACACCCAACATCGTTTTCGGCATGCCTTGGTGAGTTATTCGGAGATCTTCCTGGAAGATTCAGTTGGTAACATTTGTTGCCGTCCATGTCGGTTTTTTGTGGAGGTAATTCGTTGAATGGACGATAGATTTGGCCTTCGTTACATTGATTGGAGGTTCCTGGGCTTGGATTCGACCATTTAAACTGGCAAGGTTTAAATGAAGAGACGTCATCTTCCTCTGTGCACCTGTTAGCACTCTGGTCTTGTTGGCCACGCACGTCACGAACAATAACTTGCTTAATATCTTTGTATGCTTGATAAAGCTCTGATAATCGGTCACACGTCAAAAATGACGTACTTTTACCACCAATATAGTAGTCTAAAGCATGAGACTTTTTGAAGTTCTTTGGTGATAGTTTTCGTCGTTTAGAATTAAGCAGGTCGTAGACGTGCGGCGTTGGAGATCGACTAGCATCAACTAGGGCGATGCCAAACGGAAATATTGAAAACCGGCCTGGTGGATAATAACTGTTGTCTACTTTACAGTTGTTTAAGTCATAATTGATTACATTTTGATCTTGGTTGTCCTCTGGTGTTCCAAGAACATAATAACCATTCCCTTGTCGTGACATGACACCATCTAGTTTGCACGATGCTATGATGTGCCCCTCATAGTCAACATAGATAAATCTGAATCGAGTCATGTCTATGTCGTGCATTCGTCGAATTCCCACTAGACAGCGGCGTTTGAGTTCAACAAACTGGAGTTTCTGAGTTTGAGGGTTAAAAAAAAACTCGTTTATGTGAATGGAACATTTAGACGATTTTAAATTTGTCTTAGTGTTGGATGGTGTCTGATTGGGGGCGGCGATATCATCTGACGGCGTTGGGCGGCATTGCGTCGTGCCCAAAAAGCTAAAATTGCCAAAAAATGTGTTCGCCATTACAAACCCAAAATCCTATTGTGCTACAGCCAGTAATTTTATTTTTCTTTTTTACGTTTGCTCTTATCATTTATAAATTACTTGTAATTTTGAAGATTATGTGACATAGTACCGAGTTTTTCCAAATAGTAGCGCATTGCATAAAAATGTCCGTTTGATATAATTACTTGGACATGCTTTTTCGGCAATACCTCTAATTATACCACATTCGCACTGTTCTGATAAATTTGGTACAGTACGTTCTGTCGTTAATGAACAATTGGTAAATATTTTGTGTGTTATACTGGAATACAAACCATACTACAATATTTATTAAATGAAAACTGTTAATGCGTTATTGTTTTACGGTGTAACGTATTTTTTCAAATTTTAAAACAAACGCAATTATAACACTCGGTACAGTCGTTTATGGTGTTAATGAACTATTACTGAATTTCATGTGCATTTTTTCCTATGCGAAAATACAAAAAACTACTGAACTAACAACACAATGAAAACAGCAAATGCGTTATTATTTTACGGCATATTGTATTTTTTCAAATTTTGAAACAAACTCAATTAAATTATAAAAGCATTACTGCTTTATACTAAAGTGTTTATGTTAATTGTTGTACTGCTACCAAAAATAGCGGAATACGAAAACATTAACATAACATACGTTTTAATTTATCACTTTGTCGCTGACAATATTAACTAGTTCTTGACACCATTTGGTATTTACATGTAAAATTTTCCAACTGTAAAATTTTTCAATTAGACAAAAAAGTTTACAAATAATACGGTGGTCGTACCAGGGAAGTAGGCAAAAAAAGGCCAACTGCAACCAGGATCCTAATGTTTTTTTGCCGTTGGAACTGTTTGTTGTTAGTACAAGGCAGCGCATTGTTGGAATTAAATTCACAAAACGTTTATTTGAGTTGAAAAAACCTTTGTAGATCGAAATAGTTTTGCACAAACTTCTTTGTTTCTGCAGATGTTATTAACGTCCACTTGAAGCAACATATAACTTCTACTAACTATCTTTGACGGCTAAACTAGAATGAGAATTTTGGCAGCGATTACAGAAAATGTAGTCATTTGCATTTATTGCTCTTCAGTATCTGGAAGGTCCAAAATGATAACGATTCACGTCATGTTTAAATGTTGGTAAGTGAGGAGAATAAGCGAAAGGAAACTACTTTTTCAATTTCCAGAATGATGTGTTTGAATACATTTCCAGGATAAGTACTTGTGCATCAGCGTTGATATACCACATACATACTAATGGAATCTACACAAGCTAAAATCTGCCGATAACTAAACTTTCCGATTACCATGTCCTTTTTTAATCGTCCCCTTATTTAAATTTGTCCAAACCCAGGGACAAAAGTCGAGATTTCTACAATTATTTGATTTGTGCATGAGTAGTACGCGTGTTTAACAACTTTTTAATTGTTTGGACTCAAATGATGTTGTAAAGTGTCAAAGGGTTTACTTCAAATGTAATCAATGATTTCAAAACAATGACAAATAAACAATGACATATAACAAAAAGATACTTATACTACATATACATTATACACAGAGTTGCTATATTACAGTACGCTCATAGATGGTCAATATTTGATAAATAATTAACAAACAAAAGATAATACACAAACTGTGCAAAGATTACGCTTCTCCTTCTACCATAATAATAAAATGATTGTCCACTTTGATCATACATCATGGAACATAAACGAAACCCATAGTTGCGAGTCGAACACTTAAACGACTTTCATTTTTGGTGTTCGATGGAAGTTTTTCGAGAACGTTCTAGGTGCTACACTGTTCTAGATTTATACTTACCTTATGTGCTTAGTTTTCTTGTTTATAGTAACGGATCCTTGAAAAACTGTCAAAATTGAAAGTAATGTCAGAGATCCCTAAATTTAATGTCCATATTTTGATCGCTCCCTAATTTTCATTTAAAAATTGGAATGTCGAATATCCGTATTTTTCATGTCCAATTTTTCGAGTGTTTCGATTCACTGCTATGCACAAATCAAACGTTTTATTTGCTTACTATTACTTCCCAATTGAGGTCAGCATGTTTACACTTTATACTTTCATAAAAAATTTACCATCCCCAATTCCCGTGTGCTTGGTCTGTTATAGATAATGTGACAAGCACTAGCCAAATTAATCAATACGTAATCTATGCATTCTGTAAGTGTATTGTATTGTCTATAGTCTATATGTATAAATATTTACTTGTACTCAGTCTGTAATACCTTTTTGTCAACACGTATTGACATTACGCTAGAAATATGTAGAGTTGGTCTCGTATGTACTTTAATTATTATCTCCAAAACGGCCACTCCTATTAAAAAACTTGCAAAGACAAAAATATGCACACAAATATGAGTAACAACTTTTATTGGTTGACTTTTTTAATCCGAGTCACCGTTGAGACGCGGGTTCAAAAAATCCATGTTTGCTTTGCTTTATCGCACAATAACTTTTTTACGGTCGTTCCTATTAAAAAAATGTATATGAGCAAGATGAGGAGATCGCCTTTAATTGTATTTTGTTCTTTGAAAGTTTTTCAATTCGAATGACGGCTGAGCCGCCTGCTCCTTTTGTGTGTCTTTTTGTTGTGTAAAAAGTGAATGAAAAGAGGAAAGGACGTTGTTATTTGTACTTTAATTATT
>JAQIVE010005564.1:0-12718 GCA_034698285.1 Sminthurinus bimaculatus | reverse complement strand
AACAGGGAAACTACAGTTACGTATATATTATTATTATACATTACAGAACTATTTACTTATGTGTTTGTCATAAAATATGACAATGTAGTAATACTGAATACTCAGTTATTAAGTATGTGTAATATAAAAATTTATTATGACGTGCTTATTATATTTTATGTAATATTATGTGGGTTTTATGAACTTAGAACAGGTGGACTTAATTGTTCTGTTCTTGTTTTTATAATGTAATTGTAACAGTAATAGTATTATAGTGTATTTACATTTTTTTCTCTTTTTTTTTTGGTTTTAGATTTTTTTCGAAAAAAACAATACTAAACTGGCTCTGCAAGTTTGATTACAGCGTAGTTTCACTTTTGAGTGTTTTTTGAAATGGTTCAAAATATTAGCACCAATAACAGTCTCAGCAACAATGATAGCGAAACCAAATGCATTGCTCTTCCTGCACCTACTAGTAGTACTACTAATGGATATGGGAATGAAATAAATGAAATGATGAATCAATCTTACGGTAAATACAAGCAAATTTCTCGTTATTTATATTCCATTTCAAAAATTATTGTTTATTACATGAGGTTATGTCCTAATGTTTAACAATATTGATAATATGTGTTTTGTAAAATGTTTTTTAATAAAATTTTAGCATATGGAGGAAATCAATCTTTTGTTCATTCCACAAATGATGTAATGCAAGGAACCGTTCAATCTGACTATTCATCCAACTGGTCGGATTCTGACAATGTAGTTGCTGGTAGTTCCAATACTACAGGCCCTGTACCAGGAGTCGTTGGCTTAGGTATAATGAGCCTATTGTAATTTTAGAATAGAGACTTTATCTATTGATAAATGATCTTATATTATAGCATACTATATACAATGCAGCGGTTCACTACGTCAAATCACACGACTTCCATTAATTAAAGTAAAATACATAATTACTTTGGCATTTGTTATTTATTATAATTTGTATTTTCTTTGCTTCCCTTAGCTAATATTGGAAATACATGTTTTATGAACTCTGGACTACAGTGTTTAATAAACACACCAGCAATATCGGAATACTTTTTAAAGCAGTGAGTTAATTAATTTTTTGGTTCTGATATAATGAATTCCGATAACATGAAATTGACCACGCATAGTAATATGAATTAAACCTTATATTTTCCGTTTTTCTTTTATAAAACAATAGCACTTTCAAAACTTCGTCAAATCTCAACAATTTAGCATTGTTAGTTCAATTTCAAAATATAGTTAAACAAGCTTGGTGTAGTGCAAGATCGAAATTGGTACTACACGATTTCAAAAACTGTCTCGCTCTCATTCATAGTCAGTTTAAGGATTCTAGACAGGTAACAAAAACAATTTTAAAAAACGTATAACAAATATGGTGTACTATTTATTACTTGCAGAATGTGGGGATTTTATTTTTTTTAAATCTCAATGTTTCGATGAAACATCCGACAATTTTTTTATGATTGTAATAATTTGTTTGTTTTTTTTGTTCCCAAACCAATTTTTAGCATGATTGTCAAGAATTTCTCGCGTTATTATTGGATTCCTTGCACGAACAACTAAAAAAATGGGATGAGATTCATTCTAAGCAATTGCAAAATGGACGTGGAGATTGGGGAGATTCTTCCAGTAATGATGCAGAAGAAGCAGGGAATAATAATAATAATAGTAGTAATATTGTTTGTAGAAGAAATTCCAATATTATTACTAGTAATGAGGAACTCTCAGATTGTGATCCAAAGTTAATAGAAGAAAATAATGAAGACCCGGAACTAGTAAACAGTACCCATGTCGTTGCAAAAAGTTCCGAAACTAATTCTTCTGTAAGGGTACCTCTTAAACATTCCAGCTTAAAAAATTACTGTGTAAAAGAAAATTTAAGTAATTTTGAAGCAAAGTCAAAGTCTCGTATTTTAAATAAGACAGTGAAAGGTGCGGAAATGTCTCTTTTCAAACTACCTAACTTTACTCCGACCAGTTCAACGTGTCATACTGGTACTCGTAATAATAATCATAATGACAACAATTTAATTTCCTCCACACAACCTAAATCCTCAACCAACAAATCTGAAAAATCTTGGATGACATTAAAACAGCAGGATCGATACGACACTGGAAAATCTCAATTTCCTAGAAATCGCAAAAAGGTATTCTACTACAAGTTAGAATAGAATTTACCTATAGTTTTGGGGGAAAAAACACAAAAGTTCTCTCTCGACGATTTCATTTTTCTTTCATTTTTTATCATTTAAAAATTACTCCTTTTTAAAAATTTTTATTTCTGTTTTACTCGTAATTCTAGTAGTAATAATTAACAAACATACAAAACAGTTTCTTTTCTCGTGTTATTTAGGTATTTTGAAAAATAAAGTTTGTTTTGCTTGCTACTATGAATGTTTTTTATTTCCAGGAAAACTATATAATGTTATAATCATTTTCGTAGAGAATTCGTTCCCTTTTGTTTTATTTTGTAAACGAAAACATATTATAGTATCGTTTCGAAATTTCTCTCTCTTTCAAACTTCTTTGCTTTAAAATTACTAGTATTGTGTAGATTCTCTGATTACATATCGGTGGTGTAATTTTAATGCTTTTTAAAGATCTAAATTGTTTTAGCTAATAAACATTGTATCCAATGATTTACTATAATTATTCTTGATTAACTGTTGTGTTTGTATTTTTTGTAGAAATTTGAGGATCTTGACTCACCAGGGAGTTCGAAAAAGAAAAAATTTAATCCTACTTTCGATGATCAACAGCCTCAAGAGTCCAAAGCTAAAAGATCTCATCACAATAATATCAATGATGATAATGACGAAGGAATTCTTTTAGATGAAAATGAGATAGATCTGAAGGGGACTATTGAAATGTTGCCTGATTTGCCTGATTCAACTAATGGAATTGGTGGTAGTGGTTCATCTAATAATTTCTCGACAGCTTGTAATGGAGATATTAAAGACGAAACTATGGAAATAAATGACGACAAAGTTGACTTGAAAATACGTAGTACTCCGAAAAGCGATAGAAAGAAGTTGCCACCCAAGCGTCCTACAGAGGACGAAGAAGCTGCTAGAGCCAATGAATTTTGGAGGAAACATATTCAAGCCAATGATACTGTGATAGCAAAAACATTTCAAGGACTTCTTAAAAGCACAGTTCGTTACTTTTTAATATGTTATTATAAATTATATTTTTAACCGTGGAAGGCCGTTTACATTTTGTTGCCAATAATGAGTGGTGATTTTGATTCTTTAGCGGTGTAAATTCTTTCACAGTACATGTAATTTGTAATTATAAAATTATATAAATCAAAATAATAATTAATTTTTACCTTTTTTTTGTTTAAACTATTTCTTATCTAGGTTATTTGTTCTACATGTAGCTACGTTTCCGTTACATATGAACCTTTTATGTATTTGACGCTTCCATTTCCAAGAATCTTAGAGCGAAAATTAGGTAAGTTTTTTTATTGTTTATTGTATGTATGTATAATGTATAACAAATCAGTGTGATCAGCCCTGCAACAACATAATGAAGGACAAAGTAGTTGAATCTCCTTTGAATTGTTCCCTATAATTTCCTGTGCTATAGTAATAGTTAGTAAACACGTTTGCATGAACATTATAATGCCACTAATTAAGGATTAATGTAACATGTTTGCTTTTCATACAAATGTTAATACTTTGGACTTGAATTTTTGTTTACATTTAAACAGCTATTTGGTTTATCAACGTGAACAGTCGGTCTCCACCACAAAAAGTAGAAATCACAGTAGGAATAATGGATAGCACATTACAACTGAAGCAAAAATTTGCAAAAAATATTTTACAAGATGGACGTGAAGAAACAAATAATTTAATATTGGCTGAAGTGTTCAACTATCGTATTGGCCGTTTAATTGATGAATCAGTTTCAATGAGGAAATTAAATGACAACCGGAATTTATACATGTATTTATTGAATGAGAATTTCGATGATAAATATGGTCCTTTGTGTACTCCAACTTTGGATACGAATAACTATTTATCGATAAGTAATAACAATAATAACTCCTATGGGCCTTCGACGGTTTATGGACCATTAACTTGTAGCGAAATGGCGTCTGCGGATTCATCGACAACAAAGGATGACGTAAGTGTATTATGTAAAACGAATGTGCTTTCAGTGAGCTGTGTAATATGCGTTCACTGTCATGAGTATGATTGTTATAATATGTTTTACCCTCCAATTTTAATAATATTTTATGTACTTAAATTATATTATATATAAGATAACACTTGTAAGTTATCGTTCCTTTTTGTTTACATGTACAATGTACATTCATACATGTATATCAGAACATTTTAAAAAATGTCACTATTATTATTTGTTGTATGAAATAGAATCATATGGCATTCACCAAATGTGAGGATACCATCGCAAATTACGACGTCTCATGGGATAGCCCCGCTCCTAAACCAGTAGAACTATCTAGCGTTAGTCCAAAAAGTTCAATCAAGGAATCAGCTGGGAAATCTTCAGCCGAGGAGCCAACTGTATCTTCGTCCATTAAAGATGACCAAGATATTGGTGGAATGTTAGACGTCAAGATTGGTCAAGACCAGTCTATGAATTGTGTTACTGGCATAGACGATGACCAAACAATGAACTGTATTATTTGCTTAGAAGATTGCTCTATATCTGAAATGAGACAACATGTTGGATGTACTTGTACAATTTGTGTTCACTGTCTTGAGGTATGTATTATTGGTGTAACTTTCTCCCTACTTAACATGTTAGGTTTTTTTTAAATTAAATGCAATCGTAATATTTCACTGAAGATTAAAAGTTGTGTAAATCATGGTATAACAAATAGAAATATTTACTATAAAATGTATGTGTGTATATGTTCTGTGCAGTGTTCCATAAAACATCACCCATGTGCTCCTGACGAAACAGCAACTAATCAAAAGCTTAAATGTGCAACATGTATGAAGACTGTAGACGGAAAAGATTTTGTTCAATTCAGACCAAACGGAGAAAATGGGTCATCTAAATTAACAATGGAAGTGGTCCCACTTCTTTTCCGTCATGATCCAAATCCAGATGCTAATAATAATTCTTCCCCTGTTCCACGAGTGTTTGGTTATCCACATCTCATCAAAATCCCGTCTTTATTGCCTGCTCAGGAATTTTATGACTTTATTTCCAGTATAAATCCCTTTCCTGAAGCAGTATCAAAAATTTTAAGTGTCAACGAAGACGTACGTCAATTATATTACGGGGGAACCCATATGGTGATTGTACTTCGTTGTACTTGTAGTTTTAGTTTTACTTGTAGATATTTTCTTTGCAAAAATCTCCATTGTTGTGGCATTTTCTAAAATTTTCCTCACAACTGAAAGTAAAAAGTAAAACTACTAAATGTGCATCTAAAATCATCATGGTACCCTACTATTTTGGATTTCATAAAACGCTCAATTTAATTTAATTGCTATGTTATTCAATCTTCGATGCATACTAATTTCGTGAATACATGTATAATTGTTATTAACTTACAGGGGAAATCATGTGGTCAATGTTCACGAGGTATTTCCTGTCGTGGTTGTGAGTTTCCAAGGACTGGCACTATTTTTATTCGTCCCAAGTCTTCTATTGCAATTTCTTTTATTGATTTAAGTGAAGAAGTGCTTTTAACCATACAACCATCAGACATGACCATAGAAGAAAGCTCATTCACTTCGTGGCATCGTTATAATGAACCAAATTATGATATTCATGACTGCTTACGGGCCTTCTCTGAAATGTAAGTTCCTTTATTCTCGTTTTTGTAGCTATTATAATTGTATGTACTATTTATAATTTATTTATTGTGAATTAAATGCTAGATTTTCCCAATGTTGCTTTTTTATATCTCTCAATTACAATAACAATTCTTTGATTATTTATTTGCTGCAGAGAAAATTTAGACGAACAGAATCCATGGTTTTGTCCTCATTGTGAAAAAAATCAGTGCGCTACGAAAGAGATTTCTGTGTGTCATTTTCCAGATTACTTAATAGTGTACTTAAAGAGGTAAGTTTATTTTCTGGTTTATAATTTTTGTCGGACTTTGAAAATTTTAAAGGAAATATAAATATGCATAAACTTGATAATCATAATCTTAATGTGTTGTTTTCTATGCGTTTTTTATAGATTTGTGTTTATGGATCATTCAAGTAACAAGCTAAATAACAAGTTAAAATTTCCAGTAAACGACTTGGATTTAAAAGAATACATCGCACCAGAGTTCGTTGGAAAGGACTTTAATGGTTTGAAGGACTGGTGTTATGATCTCTATGGGTGTATTTGTCATTTCGGAAGTACGACTGTTTTTCTACACCACCATTTTTTAAAAATACGATTAATCACAAATATATTATGTATATTGCCAATAATACCATAATTACAAAGGTACCCCCCTCATAGAATTTTCTCTTTCGAATTAGGTATATCATCTGGACATTACACAGCATATGGAAAGAATCCAGTTAGTAAAGAGTGGCATTATTTTAACGATGAGAATGTTACTCCGCAGTGCCCGCAAGATGTTGAGCCATCTGCATATGTACTTTTTTATTCTCGAAAAGGTTGGTAGATTTCTCACTGCATTTGTTTGCAGAAGTATGTTGTGTTTGCATTTAAATTGTATACACATGATTTGGTTATTTCACGAACATCTACATATTTATCTTTTATTCAAAAATCGTTGTTTATAACGTATTTTATGTTTTCTGCAGGTGTACAGTATGATATTCCATACCAAGAGAAAAATCGTCCTTTGCCAGAATTAAATACTTTAAACAGAATTGCCCGACCCTTACAGAGCGTCCAGCCAACAAATACTATAGATACTGAAGAAGAGGATTGGGATGCCGAAGTATCTTCATCATCTTCTCAAATCGCTAAATGTAGCAATTACAGTGGTTTTAGTGGTGGCACTATCGCAGAACTGTCTCTATCAGTTGGAGTAGGGTCTTCTGACTCCTCTGCAGTCGTAGTAGGAAATGGAAGTAATTGGGTGTCGGGAAATGAAAATGATCCCGTTTCTACAATGAGTGAAAGTGGTAACTGCCATTCAGCGTCATCTCAGTGCCAAGAGGCGTCTAATACAGAAGGTGATGAAAACGAAATCCCAGCGTCAAGTGGATATTCAGGAGATAGTATCGATTAGCTAAGTAAATACATTTTTTACAAATTCTTAATTAATACAAAAAATGTAGATATGATATATTATTATATTGTATTATTATATTATAGCGTAAATCACCAACAACAGTCTTTCTTATTTATTGTACTTATCTATGATATGTAATAATTGAGTATACATACACATTGGAAATTTAGCCGTTTAGATCTCTTGTCTCTCATTTTTTGAATTTTGTCTTGATTATTTGAATTTCATAAAGGCTGAGTCACTTAGTATGTATAAAGTATATTGGGCAACTATTGAATGTTCTTATCGTTCATACATCATGCCATTCAATATCCCTCAATTTATATATATAATATATATGTGTTAGCTTGTAAACCGTATTACTTAATACTTAATTAAAATACTGTAAGGGTCAACTTCCTTTATGATCGAAGCTCATTGAGCATCAAGAAGGAATACGTTTAAGTAATCAAACGTATCATTATAATTTTGGGTGGTATAAATTATTTATTCTTTCTAATCATAGTTGTACGGTATCAGTCTGGCCTTTTACTTTTTATTACCTAAGTAAGAAACCAATTAAAGAATACTCTGTTTTGCAGGGCGAAGAAATTTCTTAAGGGATGAAATAGTAATTTTGTGTTGAATGCCATGGAATGTGCTAATCATTAAAAAAATGTACGTCATGGGCTTCATTAAGCTACAATATGATGTAGCATTTTTAAAATTTTAAATAATATCTTATGCTCGCTGCCCAAAATCGAATTCTGAAAAGCCCCTTTAGTGATGTGTGGTGTATGAAATTAGTATAATATACAATATACAATGAAGTTTTGAATTTTTCACGTCTTGGCTTTAATTTTAGCTTCCTTTCAAGGAAGGAAGACACATTATGTACACAAAAGTTTTTTAGATAGCTTAGCTGCCTATTTGCGGTGGTATGTAATAGACAATGACAATAGGGGTAATCCACCCCACAAATTCTGTGTTTTTTTTACATTTCAGTAAGTTTTTATATGTAGATACTACAATTCTATACCCAGCTCGAAGTTCTTCAAAATTTTAAAACTTCAGTAATTATTAAAACGTATTGAAAAAAAAACACTACAGAATCTGTGGGGGTGTAATAACCTTAATATAATAAAAATAAGTATGCTTCAGTTTTGAGTAACTGTATAGTAAAAAATAAAAAACATCAACTTTCAAGAGTTACATGACAAAGTAAGGTTTGTATACCAACTACAATGCAACTACTTTTTCGGAGAAGATACTGCATACATTAAGACGCATACATGCCCAAAATTTTCAAATTCCAATCATGCATTCCAAAAAAATATGATTCACAATTAGAAAAGTTGGCGTAAAAACAATAAACACAAATTGTAGGTCATATGGCTGTTTGCCATTCTTTGGCAGCAGATAGGTTAGGTAGGTCACGAGCCCCAAAAACGTTTAAACATTGACCAACTGAGTAATTAAGCCCTACATAAGTTTTGCAGTTTTTATAGTTCATCGCTATTATTGCATTCTAGATGCACAGCTTCTTCCAATTCACGGGGATGGGAAATAACTTATCATTCGTATGAGCTCTCCTCGCTATAATGTCACTGAAATTTCCTTTTGTGCTCAAATATAGGGACCAATCAGTGGTTGACATAAAGGGACGAATCTCAGCACCATTCTACCAGTAAGTAAAGCCCCAGCAAAGAGTTTGGAGATTTATTGAATGGACTTTTTAGACTATATTTTATAGCATGATTTTGATATGTCTTGATAGCCCATAGAATGAACTTTTTCCTTGTAATGGTCAAGGGAATGAACAACTTAGCAAAATCCAATGGATTCAACCTGCGTCCATTTTTGACTTTACACATTTCCTCATACGTGGAAATAAGGAAAAATGTATCGTAACCTCACAAAACTGAGATTACCTCACATAATTTCCGTGCGTATCAAACCAGTTAAGGCAGTTTAAGTTGAAGCTCATTAACCTGAGAGATAAACAAGAGAATTTATTTGCTTATCTATAATCTATATGCTGAAAAACTGTCCAATACAAGTCAAATATACGTTTACCCAGAATTGAATCCCTCATTGATTTGTAGAATCAAGAATCGGTATAATCCTAATCGGTGTGTAATTTTGAACCCAATGGTTTTTTCTCAGCAAACGTTTCACCAACAAATTTACTTAATTTGAATGCCCGAATGATGTACCTACTTGTTTACAGTGTGCAGTCTCATGGGTAAATACGAGCAATGTATAATTTGGCTAATCATGCAAAAAATAAATATGTATGTATACTGCAAAAGAGTTCGGATTTTTAATTGTAGTTTTGGAATGCAAGCTTGGAAGTTGAAACTTTGTGGTATTCGTGTAATACTGTGTCTAAAATTTTCAAAAAGGCTAAATGTGCAACTTCACTTCTGTATGTATGTATGTATGTCTCACCACTCATTACCAATGTTACGAAACTCCAAGAATATACCGTCATTGATATTATGAACAGGTAGTGTACAAGGGTCTTATTGAAAAAATTATTTACATTTTATATAGACACATAACACAAATTAGCACGCAAATTAGGCATAATATATTTGAGTCCATAGAACAGATTTTTTTCGCTCTATTATACAGCAAAAGTAACTTTTTTACGAAATTTTAAGTTTTTTTTGTACTTATTAAATAAATATGAATAAAATGAAGGACTGACAATCAAATCAGCCTCTCCACGTTGTTAAAGCAACGTGGAGAGGCTGATTTGATTTTCAGTCCTTCAAATGCTTTTTATATAATTCACGGCTGGGAATGTTTCTTAATGTTTTTCCTGTGTATACTTAAGTACTAAACTTGTGAAAATTCAAAAATTACATGAAATAAGTTCATGTTGATAATTGATTAAAACTCTGGGGTTCATTGGTGATAAGACGTGCTGAATAATAGCTACATTTTCATTTTTCTATATTATGGAATTATGATTATTGTCCTTTCGAATTAGCTAGGTATCACAATAGCTATCATGGGCACTAACTCATCATTATTAAGGCAGAGACACAAGTTTTTATAAAATTTTGTGTTTTTTCGAGTCTATAATATGCTTAATATGTGGGTGTAGGGAAATAAAATGCATACAAGGATTGTATTGCGTTATGTATTATGCATGCGTGATGTTTTTCACTTTATAATTGGTGAATATTATGTATCATATGTTTTGTATTATTATTGTTATTACTATGCCTTCAAATAACAATGAAATTTTTATTCTGTAATGAAATTTAAATCGTTATGTGAAGTTTTACAGTATTTTCGCTGGCGAAGTAGGTATGTGCTTACGTAGTTTCACGCATCGGTTATTGGTTTTAACGAAGCTTCGTTTTAAGAAAGTAATGAGTAAGGTAATCCTAATACACAATTTCAGAGTTCTCGCAATAAATGGAAACAATAATAAGCAAACAAACCACGGGTATACGTGTAACAGAATCGGGAGTTTTTATGTAAATAAGTTTCCATAGCAAACAGGCTGCAGAACTGTAGTAACTGTGGAGACTTATTGAAATGAAAAACTGCGGAATCTGTGGAATACGAAATACCCCAACTATTTTTTGATTAAAAGATATTTTTTGTAACCATAATACATTTTTCTCCCTGATTTTTTTCATTGGTACAAATAAACCAACAAAAATAGGCAAATACAAAAATCGTGTTTCTAACAACTAGACTTGAAATCAAATGGCTATGCATTCATACATAATGTACTTGTATTATAAATTTTATTGCAGCAAAAATTATCGTTTTTATAAATACATAATAATTAGTTTATAGTATATAATAGTATTAGTTTGTCCCGTATTTAGCCTAGCAGACTATAATTGTTTTTCGGCGTTGTGAAGAAAAACAATAAAATTTAAAAATGTTATTTGCTAAATTTATGTATCGTCGTATGTAACAATAATATGGAAGAATGCATAAATGCAAATAAATACCTACAAGAGCAGTTACTTCCTATATATATAAATAAAGACTCCACATAAAAAATGTTTGGTATTTGCAAATATTTTTCTTTTCGCACGTCATAAACAATCATGACAATTAGAAACTTATGTTTTATGGGAAGATTAAATTTAATGCCAAGCAATTTTTAAGATTCATAATGTTTATAATTTTAATCGAGAGTGCCAGAGGAAATGTTCAACGAGTTAGGCAGTCAACACAAGTCAATATGCAAGACGTGTCCACAATATGACGACAATGATGAACTTTTTGTGTGGAAATTTTTATGTGAATGATGTAAAATATACTATGTTAGCTAATGACTCCAGCATATTCTAAATCGAAATGAATTTCAAATCTCAATGTAAAGCTAAATAAATATACCGAGGTTATGTAATCGACCATGAAAAAAATGATGGTGAAGGTTTCAGCTAATTTCGTTATTTGTCGTTTTAGACAGGAATTTATTTAGTTGACATGTGAGCGTCGCATTAGACTGCAAAGAGTTACCCTTGTGTTTGTAAACAGTAAGCCGCGTCGCGTCTTTCTCCTCTTGCTCTCACTCTGCTTACCTCCGCTCACAAAGCTAGTTCCTCAATAAAAACCCCGTCCCCACCCCGTCCGGGATTCTAACCCATATTTCTAAACACAGTTTTTCAAACCGGTTCTAATGAGTACCCAACCTGTGATCGATGACCGTCGAGGAATTGAATTTCCAAGACAGTGACGTCACTGTCGTAGTGGTTTTGAATAGGCTCTGTTTAAAAACAAATTCCCGCCAGGAACAAACCGATGGCGATCGATCGAACCTTATATTCTAGCAACCTTGCTTCTTCGTAACTTTTAAGAAATAAAATTTTTTGCCCTATTTTACTTTACTAATATAATAAACCAATATAGATACCAATTTCCAAATTTTGTAATTTATTAGAAGCAGTGGAGCTGTACTTGAGGGTCAAAAATATCTTTCTCAACTTCATCTCTACATCAATCTGTTCAACCTGTGCTTTTCCCCGATAATCCACAACTTCAAAACGCTGACCATTCTCAACGCGGTGTGTGGAATTTTTGGATCCATCCACTTGGGTCGAACAAACGTTCTATTTATGCTCATCTACCTTGCTGAAGCCATTGAGGTCACCATAATTTACGTAACAATGTTCGACAAGGTCTACGAAATTGACGACCTCGTTCAAGAGCTCAAAGCGCAGGTTCTGATGAAGTTGCAGCAGACGTGTTTAAGAAAGATGGAACGGGACGAAATTCGACTGAGGCTCAAGAAAATTCCCAGATTGGGAATCAAACAAGGAATATTTTATCGACAAATTGAACAAACAGCGATTCCTGACTTTGTGGACTTTACGGGTCAGCAAGTTGTCGACCTTTTGGTCTCTTTCGGCGGTCGCTAACTATGCATAAATTTGAACGCGCGGCAACCACAAATTGAATTTAGCATATTCTCTGCAAAAAAGTCAACTGAGGTTTCCAGATGAATAATATAAATATTAAACGGGGTCTGTATACAGACCCCGTTTTAGACCC
>JAQIVE010005563.1:0-12719 GCA_034698285.1 Sminthurinus bimaculatus | reverse complement strand
GACAAAAACGCAAATGCAACCAGACTTGGAAGCCAAAGCCGATCCAGCTCTGGCCCAGACCAAGTATTCTACTAGGGAATAAGAGAAATGGAAAGCTTAGTTACATAATTAATTGATAAAATGCTCCCCATCATCATCGTCTGAACGAAGTTCATATCGGGGGATGCTCAAGTGTCCTTAATTAGGGACAGCTGCTGGGATTTTTTCGTTTTGCATTTGATATAAAATATACGCTTTAATTTGACATTATATCCGATCTCTGATATGGCATGAAGCAAAAAGCATGCAGTCAGAAAGAACCAATCAGAAGATTTAATTGTGTTACATAAAAGCTGTAATTTGTATGTATATGGAAATAATCTGACAGTAAATTAATGTCAATCAATACTGTGAGTAAATATAACTATGTATTTTCAAGCGCATTTTTATCATGATATCACGAGAACTAAATAGGTTTTGATTATGAAACTGTCCTGATGATATGACGCTATATGAATTCACAAAATAAACAAAACATGTAAAGTACACAGTGCTTGTGTACAGAAATCCTAACATGTTTGTTTGTACCTATGAACATGAATGAAAAACTATAGTACATTTACATGATAGCATAAAATTTCGCCGTGTGATTAGGTGTGAGTATGTTATCCAACAATAATAAAAATTTTGCATTTTACATAACAATTTCTCTTGAAGTTGGAGAGAAAGAAATTCCCAAGATTCAAAGATTCCGGATGCAGACCCATATCTAACTTTATCTAATGGGCAAAATTTATTTTTCATTTTCTAATATAGTTCGACGACGATGGTTTGATAATAATGATGATATAATTATGTACAATGTATAACCAGGGGCGGAAATCAGACGATAATATGTAATACCGGCACTTCTCTCATTTTTAAGAATGGACAGAAAATCGTCTCAAAAATATGGCCGATACTGTCACTTCAAATTTTACACTTCTACACCTGGTATTAACATTGAAATATTTGACGTACTTTAACATTACGTTCCACAAGGACCAGTAGAATGTCATCCCACACAACAATAATAATAATTTTGGATCGATCAACAGATTTTGTGTGAGAAAATAAAATGTTGTGCATGAAAAATTGAAAACACAAAACTTGCGATTTGTACATATTACGGATCAATTTGTTATTTATCGATTGACGCACCTACAATGATATTACTAAAATATGCTCAACTTATGAATGTTTGCAAACAAACAGACCAAGTTCAATATAGATAATTTTTTTCCTCTCACCATTCGCAATTATTTTGCGTCTTTTATGTTACATGTTACGCATATATGTACTTCATGTCATATTGGTACTATAATATGCATATGTCGTTTCCCTTGTCTTAAGCAAATATTTTGTTCTAAAAGCAATAAATAAAATTAAAATGATGTAGAAATAGAAGTTTTTGCAAAGTTTCCAAAAATTTTAGTACAAAATTCTTTTCGGAAAAGAATGAGCCTCTATCAAGCATTAACACAATGGGTTCCAATACAGTAAAGAAACTTGTGGCCGCAATTTCATGGTCGGCGGGTTGTTTCCCCGTGCAAAGCCCTTGTAAACCTTTTTCCGCCGAGAAGAAAACCCCCGAAAAAACATTTCCTTTGCACAATGACAACCACAACAAAAAAGGAGTAAATTACGAGTTTAAATTCGTGTGGTTAAGTTGTATCACATTTTACAGTATTTTTCTTGCTATTTTTTTCCAGTGCTTTATCGTGTACAGTATGGTGGCAATGCCGTATAATGGCGATGGCAAAACATCCCTTTTTAATAAAATTCGGTTCTTTCTGGCCAACCTTAGCATTGTCATTATGGACACTCTTTTGCGTTTCTCTTTAATCAGAAACTGCTTGGACATATCCAGCCTGCTAAAAGATATTCCTACGAAATTTTACTGTCAAAGTAAAATCGTTGATGCAAAAACATCTTCAGCCGCATGTTCAAAAGAGAACAAGCAGGATTATAAACGATATCGCGCATTCTTTTGGATGGTGCTCATTGGAACGTTCCTTAACTTTGCGATCAAGCCATACATATGCGCTTATTGTATCCCAGAAGATATCGTGTCAACCGTTAAGCAACTGGACAAGGCAAAAAAATTAGGCCGTCACTTTAATGAGACAGATAAAATCAGGAATTACCACACCTTTGTGAGCTTTGATCTGCAACTGCGATTGAGATGCTTCATCACGAATTTAATCCCCGTGTGGCCAATGGTTTTCTCCATGTATATCATCGGGATTTTAGGACTGAGTTTAATTGAGATGTATGACCAAATTTGTGCCGCCGTTCAGAATGCACATAGGATGACAAATATTAACGACACAACGTTTGTTGTAGACCAAGTTTCTACAAGTCATCAAAGACAAGCATTTGAAAGCACTCACATTTTTGACAGTCATGTATTAAGTAAAGGAAATTTATTTCAAAAAAAATCAAAATCAGTAATGATGATGATGACTCATGACGACCATATGGTGCCTGATCAGCAGAGTTTTAGTCCTTGTGGCGATGTGACCGAGCACAGTCTCAAGGATTTGCTCAACTCTTTTGAGCATTTTCAAAAGTACTTTCGAACTTACAAAAACGTTACAGGAACGGGGAATTTCATTTTGGTATCTGTTAGCACGATAATTTTGATCCAGCTTTTTTCCAACATTGCCATTGAAATGCCGGATTCAACATCCTGGATTTACTTTGGAGATTTGTTGGTTTGCATTTTTATCATCCTTCTTATTGCAACAGTGGGAAATCTCCTTGAGACTAGGGTAGTGCATAATTAATTTTTTACACAATAGGTATATTAAATTTTTTTATACCTTCCCTACTGACAATCTGTTTTGGTACCTAATGAAAAATTCTTTTCACTCTGTTTTAAAAGATATCGGAAAATCGAGAAAATTTGAGGCTGGCTCAAGCGAGAAGCTTTGTTGACAAATCGAGGATCGGGATGGAACTGCATTCAGAGTTTTATACCTCGCTAAATTCCATTACTGATGCTGTCGTTACTTGGGAATTAAAAGTATCCGGATGTAACTTGTTCCAAATAAATTATTCGTTGATTCCGGGGGTGAGTTGGGAAAGTTTTTTGCACCCCTTATAGTACCCTTATAGTTATAGGATTCTTAAAATATTCAATAATATTCTGGATTATGAAGTAATGTTTTGTTCCCCGTTTTTCAGGTAGTGGCCACGATTATGACATACATCATTTTCATGTTCAATTTGAAGCAAAGTGAAACTTCTACTTCAAAGTAATTAAAACCAAGTACAGTATTTTCATCTAAGGTGATTATTAGTGTTCAAGAAGTATTGCCAATGGTAACAGAAATAAAGAGCGAATGGAGAATTTAGAATATCAAATAGTGTGCTATTATTATGAAACGAGTTTTATTTCTTGTCATGATGGCGTAACTGTGGTAATCAATGTAGTAGTCTGTGTTGTTATTGAGTGGCAGTCGTGTTGGGAGTTGCCAAGGTGGTTGCACTGGAGTTTGCGTCATGTGGTTGAAAATTATCCGCATAGTAAAGTAGTAGAACAAAAATTGTTGGGGGTGCAAGGATCCACAAAACGATGAGGAAGACGACACAAACTACGACAGTGCAGGGATTTGTGACTCGTTTATTGTCCAAATCCTCAGATGCGACAGTTATTCCGGCAATGCGTGCGATATTCTCATACACAGGGAGTGGAGCCGATCGTTTTTGTGGTTCGTCGCTTTTTGTAAAAGCTTCGGCCTCATAGTTTGGTGGAGATTTGGCGCGCGTGTGACGAGAGTGTTTTGAGGAAGTGCGGAGTGTCCCTACCAGGCTGTTATGTCCAAAACTAAACAGGGAACGTGACCCTCCTCGAGAAAATAGCGAATGCACCCCTTCTCTTGAAAACAAAGATCCTGATCTTGGCCGATCACCCTCTGAGAATAACGACTCTTGCGTATCGGAAAATCCGTTGTCGGACATCCTCTGCCTCTTCTTTATTTATTTCTACTGCGTGTATAAAAATAAAGGGAGTTGCAGGTTAAGAGAGTGTCTGTTATTAGTACTGGAGAAACTAAACGACGAAATGTCTAAACATATTTCGAATACCTAATTTTTAACCTCCAACTCCACTATGCTGCGTAAATGTGAACGTCTTAGCTGTATCTGCTTGTTCACTCCCCTTTCAAGGGCTGAGGGACGGGAAAAGGATGAGACTTATTAATACGCTAAATAGGCCATATTTTCATAGTGTATAATCCCCAATCACTATGTCAACACCTTTTCAGCAATGAAAAAAATTTAATGTGAAATGTAACCGGTATAATAATATGCTTTGTTGTTATGGTTCATGTTGTCCAGTTTATGATTCTCCGAAATTGTCAAATTTTTAGAGCTTTGAACTCGTGTCTCTGGTAATCTGGTCCCCATGACGGTATTAAATTGCTATTCTTTGGAATGTGCCTAAAGCTCCTTACGGCATTTACATTTTGTCTTAAAATATTAACTAGGGCACAAATCGATGCGATGGAAAAATGACTAACAAGTATGTAAGTATGTAAGTATCAGTACTTGGGAATCGATTTCTCTTTTTTTCGTCAACCGAATATGCCAAATATGTATTATGAACTTATGAATTAACAAAGATAGTTTCCAGCAAAAATTAATCCGTATATATAGGGAGTTATCATGTAAATAACAAGTGCCCCTCGGGGGTTGGCGCATTATACCATCGAAAAGGAGGGTTTAGAAATTATGGAAAAAAAGTTTGAAAAATAAAATAAAAATTGAAAGTAGATTTTTTTTTTAATTTTCTTGTTTTTGGAAAATCTGACTTCAGATTAGAGTTCCCCATAATTTTTTACCCTAGAATACGTCAAATTTTGATTTTTTTCATGTAAAAGTTCATTTTGTACCATCTTTGGGTGGGTAACATTAGGTCGTACCACCGAGATCCTGATCTGGTGGAAACGGTTTTCGACTAATTTCGACCCCCTCTTTTTGATGGTCTAACTTAGAATGCCGTAGAATTTTTTCATTTTTTCACTAAGATTTTATATAGGAGTTTGTTAAAGATGCACAATAATAAATCTATCCAATACAAAATATGTACACAGTATAAAATACGTTTTGCTGCACTATGTTCTTGAAATACCAATTTATTATTCAAAAAAATGCTTCAACTTGAAGTATTCAGAAAAAATCAGAGCTAATAATAGCAGCACAAAGACAAATATAATATTCTCTAATTTTTAGACTAGTTCTTAGAGTAATGGAAAATGAATGAGCCGGAGGAATAAAAAAGTATCTCGGTCTTATGTTACGTTTTGATTCCTCGAGCGCCTTCAAATTATTACCTAAGCATAACGTTAACGTGTTTTATAAACAACTTTTAATTAAAAAACAGAATACGTATGAGTAAAAACAGTTATTGCTTATGAAATACATATTAGGCCAAACTATACTATAAAAATAAACGGAAAAAGCAGTTTACCGTTTCGATAATAATTGGTCATATCAATTTGTTATGTGTTATCATTCATCATGTATACTCTGTTCTTATACGTCCAGTACAGTAAGTATGTAGTTAAATAGTCGCCTATAAAATCAACTGGTGAAGCTTAAACAACGGAGAAGGGAGTAAATTCTTACAACTTAAGTCTCACAAAATAGTACATACATTATACGTTGATATTTGATGTTATATATTTTAAACATACGAATTAAGATTTCAAACCAAAAACACGTAAAAAGGAAAACACCTGCTTACGCATGTGTACTACATAAAAATGCCATATTTCTCACTCAGTAAAAGTATAAAAATCGTATTAACGACACTTAACGTGCGTCTTTAGCGGACAATAAAGTCATTATAACAATAAATAATCGTGTAAACATAATATTTATAACATGTAAGTATAAAAAGTCAGTAATTAGATACTACTAAGTAGTACAGAGTGAAAATTATATATATTATATATCTTTGTATGTAATATGTAAGCTTGGCGGAGATACTTACATGCATGATAAAGTGTCGAGTGTTGAGAAACTCGAAATAAGAAGTTTAATTCAAACATACGAAAAAACACTTTATACATACATATAACGTGTGCTGTTAGCCTATGAGAATCATTTTTAGCGTATATGTACATCAGAAGTCCATTGATACTTTAAAAAAGGAAAAGCGTAGGTACATTCCAGTTGGAAGTCCGTATAACAACTAATACAGAATGATATGCTATTTCATAAGAAAATTATTATCAAAATTTATAATCCAACATCCAGGGAGCATGAGAAGTCTTTAAATTATGAGCTCTCACTACTATATTTTTCACAGCTAAATGAAAAATTACTCGACAAATTCAATATCCGATCCACAAGCTTGGAGTCTTTGCATGATTGAATGCAGTGCACTATTATTTGGACTTGAACCTGTAAAAATGAAAAGACAACCTGTTATGTACCTAGTTCACGAATTTTCGACACGTCATTTCTTGGTTGAAATTGTCATTGGAAGCTCAAATTCACAATTCATAGGATAAAATTTAAGGCTATAGAGTTTTTTTATTTACCTGCGTTGGGTTTCTGTATTTTTTTGACCGCCTGCATTGATACCTGAGGATTTTTAGTAACAGCAGCAGTTGTTGCTAATGGTAATGATGGTGGTTGTTGTGGAGGTTGTGACTTCAGTTCTTGTTTATTATATGCTTTATTGGAATAAACTCGATAAATCGGCTTTTTCAGGATTGGATGAATTCCGATGAATTTCGGAATCATAGGTACATCATTTAGATTTTCATTTAATTTGTTGTTGTTATTATTATTATTATTACTGTTACTGTTATTTATAGGAGACCCTGTTACACTTTTAATCGCATTGTTTCTCACTAGAATCTTCTTGCCATTTACCACTATCACCTTCATTACTTGATTTTTCATGAGATTTTGATGCCTAATCATAGTTTGCATATTATTAGGATTGATGTTATTTGTATTGGTAGGACCCTTGTTATTTAGTTTTATAATATGAGGCTTGCCATTAATAATAGTCTTTTTAATTTGGTTATTAGGAAGAGTCTTTCCAGTACTGTACAAGTTATTTAGTTTCACATGTTGTGGATGATGGTAGTAATGCCGGGCGTTCTTATTGTAATTAGTACTATTATTAGCTTGAACTACACGAAGTCGATTAGTACTAGCTATTAATTGTGGATGTCGGGGAGCTAAGCGGGTCAATTTAACAATGGGCGGTGGTGGAGTAGCGGTTGATTTCCTAGCAACAAAAACCTTTGGCTTCTTCGGTATTGACGGTTGATTTAAATAAAATGGAATTTTAGCAGAAAGTTCGGGAGTTACTGCGGTGACGGTCTTATCGAATTTATCAGGAGAAGTGCAAGTACTTTCATACCCTGATTCAATACTTCGGTGACGGTGATTATTTTTTGTTTTGGCACTGGTGTGCTCGAAAGGTGTAGAACTAGAAGGAAAGGGTTTCTGTGTAATTTCCTCATAGAGTTCGGGTATATCGAGAGGGCAAAACATGAGTTCTAAGTCCAAGTCACCAAGCTCAGGGTCGGAGTACAAAGATTTCTTATCACTGTTGTCTTTTTCAATTACATCTTGAGCGGAAGGTTTTTCCTAAAAATTCAATCGAAACATAAATATCTCTTACTAGCAGTGATATTCAAAATGTACTAATGCCTTTTAAAACAATGGAATAAAAATACCCACCTCTTCTTTGTTTTTGTAGATGTGTGGCAAAGGTCGTATGGTGACGAATGGCGGCATAAGTTTTTTATCTGAAATCATAAACATTTTATTGGCGCGTTAATTTTTGAAAAATAAACATGTTCAGTGCAAAATGTACATATAGTACATACTACATACACTGATACCTAATACTGAAAAGGAAAGCAAGAGTAAAATATTATTTTTAATGTTTAATCACACTGACCTTCTTTTGAATAATTAGGGATCAATCCGATAATATTCAGATATAAAAGCTTATGAGCCGGATTTCCAGCCTCAATAGTGATTGATTCAAGTTCTAAAGGAGGATAATGGCTTCGTCTTCGATTTCTTGAGTTAACCAGCTTCTTTGACGCTATCAAAACACAATAGACAGGTATTGCAATAAAATACAATAATTACATAAATGTACACATTTTAGTTCTGAATCTATATCAAACAACACCGAAATTCTTCCAATTATGCGTATGAAAGTTTATTTGAAAATGTAAAATACATGCGAATACAAGTAAATAAACAACAATCCTATTATAATAATATAGTTGTTGCGTACTTACTTAATCCAATACATGACTAATATTATTAACCATGTATTAGGGTAAGTCAGATTATGCTTTGTATAACCCGTGCCAACATTGATTAGTTTGCTTAGATTGACTTGGCCACATTGCTCACTCGAAAATCGGCCCGTTTTTCGACACTAAAGTTACCCGAATTCGGGCGATTTTCAGTCGAAAATGGGCCAATTTCGAGAGCAGTAAAACCTAACATAATTACGTATGATGTTTTGGCACACGGGAATTACAAGGAGCGATACGTGGAGCGAATATTCCAGTCGTAAACTCCATAAATCATAATTTTTTATTTCAAGAAGCTTAGAAATGTCTCTGCAATAAGGAGTTCCATGAATTTCATCTCCGTGTATTACAAATTACAAACGCATAATCTAGCTCACCCGAATAGCTATTAATTACATAAACAATAATAGTTTATGTTTTTATTTGGCATTTTGCTTAATCGGTGTACATTTCTTAGAAACCGTTATGAGCTCACCTTTCAGCTTGTTTTTGAAACGAAGTCGTTCTGAGACTCTTACATTACTTTGAGTTTCAGACGTGGCAGGTGGTTCCTTCGACTCTTTGCTTGGAGTATCCTAAAATACGATCATTATTTAATTGTAATCACAGCTATAAAGTATGTATATATAATAGATACTTGCAATTTTTAACAATAATTAATTAAATTTTTTACTGTATTAATTGGTTGTGTCGAAGCCATTTCGGCTTTATTGAGCTTCACCGGGGACTCCTGTTTTTCATCCATAAGTACCTCTGACGTATCTTTCATGTTAGATTCAAGAAAGTGGTGTTTCTGTATAAAGTAATTACGCAAATCAGTTTTAGTTAAGTTGTTTTTTTAAAAATACAAACAATGTTGACTATCTATAATATTTAATACTGGTGGTTAGCCATCTAATGTCGAAAATCAGTACTTTATACCTCATGGCCAAAAACATCTGTCACTACTTAATTACTAATTACTAGTAATTTCAAATTCAAAATCTTCCCCAGGTGACGTCACACAAATGTCACGTGTAATTTAGAACAAATTTTAGAGGCGCAATATTATAGTATTAACTGTAAAATTTATTCATCAGAATGCTTAACAGCCGATGGAAATGTGACTAATGACTCATATATTTCTTTCTGCTGCTGTAAATGTAAAATAAACACAAGTTCTGTCTCTTCGTTGACAAGCGAGCAGCTCGTAAGCAGCTCGTGTTTAAAATGACGTATAATATTTATCTTCATAACGTATTTCACAGCAGAGATAAAGGCCTTAATAGTTCATTACACCTTAAACTCAACATTACTACTGTTATTATAATTATTTTGTCATTCGATAGCAAGTAAACAGGCAAACTACTAAACGAATGCATTTATCGGAGTGACCTTGATGTGACTTGACGTACAAAAGTTATTTTCAGTAAACACTGTATGTAGACAAAAGAGGTAAAGCGTGCCGAATTTTGAGCAATTATTTTTTTAAGCAATAAATGACACAACAAAGCATTGAAAACCCCCAATTTCGTTTTTAGCAGGTATATTTTATAAACAGATGACTTAACAAATTAACTTGAATAACCTTGGAATCGAATTTAAAAAATATAGGTTACGCTACTTTTTTTTATTACAGTCTACCGTCTGATATTATTCAATTAAAAAGTAGTATCCTTTTAAAACATGTGGCGATTAAAATTAGAACAGAATAAGAAAAGGGGGAGTCGAAAACAACGATTGACCTTCCTTCCCTACGTCTGAGCCCTTAAAACGTATAATAATAATATGCGCACGTACGAACTGTATAACTAAACTGAGTGTGCGGATAAGGTGGTTTGATTTTCATACTACGATTTGTAGTTTTAGAATTGTGAAATGTAAATAAGCATGCCCTTTCCATAAGTAATGTGTTCAAGGTCTGCAAAGGGAAAGGGAGACAGAGAGAGAGAGAGAGAGAGAGTCCCTTTTCAATGCATGATATATACGAAAATGCATAAGTAGTTAAGAACTAAAAATGAAAAAATCATACTTTTCTAATAAAAGAAATTAACGTAGATCCTTATCCCCTTTTCGACCCTTAATTATAACTTTTAATAGTTTTTAAAAAATCAAATAAGTAACCATAGGCCATGGAATGTTCTTTATGTCTAGCATGACTAAAACCGGAGGTGAATTCGAATGCATCAAAACATGCAAAACCAAGTCTTTGAATACAAAAAAATACAAAAACAAATTCCTTCAACCCGTACCTTAAAAATTTACCTAAGAACCTTAAAAATGGAAAAACCTTATTGGATTATAAAATAATCAAATTTTACCACAAAATTTTCAAAAACGTAGATTTTTAAAAAATATTAAAATTTTTTCACAAAATGGTTAATTTTTACAAAAATGGGTTGATTTTTTGGAAATTTTATATTTTTGAAAAAAATCATTTCCTAATGTGACCTGTCCGCCGAATTTCGAAAAAAACAATTGAACTATTTGACCACCTATTAGTTCTCAACGAGTGAAAGTCGAACCAAATGAATTACATAATTTGGTTGCTGGCAAAGTCTTACCAAAAATCCGTTGATGTATTATTTTTCTTTGAAAAATTCCAAATTATTGTCCCAAAAACAATTTTGTTATTGTGTTGCTCCAGAATTGTCCTGCATGACTTTCCCTTGCTTCATCCTTCACTCACACAGTACTTTTAATAGTCTTTTTTCTATGCAAAATTCACAGAAGGCAAAGTCAGAGACAAAGTGAATTCACAAAATTGTCCACTGACATGAAATTGATTGGAAATTAAGGAAATTAAGCACGACTTGAGTCACTTTACGAACTAGGTGTAAAAAAATAGTGACGCGTGACTGTAAACTGAGGATTCAACTCGCAGTTAAATTTACTAATGGACAATAACTAGCTTCCAGAGAATCAGTATCAAGAAGTCCATTATCATTGCGATTGTGAGATGGGTATTCAAAGTTCCCTGACTGTCCAAGGTGCACCATAGAAATGATATTTTCCTGCATATAAAGGACAAAGAACGTATGTATATACACGTAAACATATACAATCCCAACTGCCACTCTCTCCCTAATTCTCTCTTTTTTCTTGCTCTTTCCGCTCTCTCAGCTGCTACTTATCTGTGCCACTATTTGATGTACGGTCTATGTACCGTATATGTTCTTTTAGTAAGACAGCATCCAATAGTACGACCCGGGGCAATTTGCTACGTGCTTTTTAAATGGAGCAGCATTTAGTCTTACGAGGAAATTTCTAATAGTACGACAGTCTTACTATTAGAACATTTACGGTATGTATGTGTTGAAAATAGAAGTACTTTTTTGTATTTACTTGTACAGAAAACCAGAATTGATAACAGTTAAGTTAAAACTTGAATGAAATGCAAAATTAAATAAAAGGTAAATATTGTCATGAAATTCCCCATTAAATGGTGCCCTATTATTTAAATAAAATGTTTCTTTGGAGTTGAACTACACTACGTCATTTCAGAATGAAAAAAACAATTTCCTCTCCCTTGCATTTATCGCTTAATTGAAAATACAAAATATGTCTCCTGTTGTTAAGTATTTCAACAGACCTTAACAAAAATGTTCTTACCAAAATTGCCTTGACCTTTTATGCAAGTAATAAGGTCAAAGCTCCTAATTGTGACCACTTTTTTCAAGGTTCAACTTTGAGGCTATGTCAGAAGTAACTCATTGGAGAAACTTTGGGTTTCATAGTTAAAATTGCAATGTCTGACTATTATCTCTAGATTTAAACCAATTTCGAATATACTTTATGTGAAATGAAGAAGTTGTTGAGGTTTTAAAATGATGTGTCTCGTGGCGACAGTTAGGATTCAAAATACCTAGTTGTGACCACTTGAATTCTAATTGTGACCATATTTCACGCAATGTAAAAAGTAGTTCCTACTTGTGACCATATTTGGCAAAGTGTAAAAAAGTAGTTCCTAATTGTCACTAAGCCAAATTGTGACCACCACGTAAAAACATCGCTTAAAGTCTAGCATCGCATTAATGTCATATAATAAGACATCTAGATTAGTTATTATCAACTTTAGTATTTGTTGAGCAAACATGACAAAACATACCTTTTTATTCATTGAATGTACTGCGAAATTTAACAACAATATAACTTGGTAGCGAAAAGGTTAAAAAATAATGGTTATTATGCTTCGAAACTTGTTTTAAAACCAAATGTGTTTTTTTAAACTATTGCTTTTGAACAAAATGAATCATGGTCACAATTAGGGACTGGCTGCGTAATGCTTAATGTAAAGTACTTACAGTAACCCGTAAAATATTAAATACCCAAGGTACTTAGAGCAGCAGGTAAGTTTTTGAAGACGTTCCTGAGACTTTTTGTACCTGGTCATAGCGAGAAAGTTCTTGGAAT
>JAQIVE010005562.1:0-12720 GCA_034698285.1 Sminthurinus bimaculatus | reverse complement strand
TACAGGGTGATCCACAAGGTACTACCTGATAAAGAAAAATCATATCTCAGGAACTACTGCGAATATCCGTATGGGGTCAAAACTCACTTGCAGACGAAAGTCCAAAGTTTTTTTCGGCATGCATACCCAACTCTAGGTGGCGCTTGCGACGGGGTCACGCAAGGTCAAATTTTGAGCGACTTGGGAAAGTGGTTAGAATTCAAATTTTGGCGCCAATTTATTTTTCTAAAAAAACTTCAACATTTTTTAGCAGATACGTGTAATTTTGTTTTCGATGATTCCGCGCCATTTTTGAATTATGATATTTTGAAAATGTGTCCATTTAACACGGGATTTCCTATTTTTTGTCCGATTATTTTCAAACCGGTTCCAAATTGACGGTAGTGCCCTCCTGAGTAACGTTTAAATGGACCACATTGAAATCCGACTGAAGGTTTGACTTCCTTCGCCCGAAAGGTCATCTCAAAATGAGTCATTGTTGGACCTTGTGGAAGTCAAACCTGCGGTCGGATTTCAAAGTGATCCATTTAAAAGTTCATCAGGAGGTCATTACCGTCATTTTGGGTCCGCTTTGAACGTAATCGTACAAAAAGTTGGAAATCCCGTGTTAAATGGACACATTGTCAAAAAAACATAATTCAAAAATGGCGCCGAATCATAGAAAACCAAATTACACGTATCCGCTAAAAAATGTTGAAGTTTTTTTAGAAAAATAATTTGGCGCCGAAATTCAAATCTTGATGACTTTCCCATGTGGCTCAATAATTGACCTTGTGTGACCCCGAGACCAGCGCTACCTGGAGGATGAAAGACATGACGAAAAAAACTTGGGTTCTTTGTCTACAAGTGACTTTTGACCCCGTGCTGATATTCGCAGTGGCTCCTGAGATATGATTTTTCTTTAATGTCAGAATCAATATTGATCAACCTGTACTTTGTTCTTATTATAAATGCTCTCATACATTCATCCGCCCCAGTTTGAACAACGCCATTCGCCCATGCTCCATCCTGCTCCCGAACGGGACAATTCCTTGACAGGAAATAATGATGAAGGATCTGAATTTTTGCCCGGCTTTTCGTCTCTCGTATCTTTGGAAAACTTGCTTCTCCGCGGCAATAAAATCACCAGGATTTTCACGGTGCACTTTGAGCATCTTTTAAGCCTAGAATATTTGGATCTGTCGGACAACAAAATTGTGAGTGTAAAAGGGAGCCTCTTTTTCGTGCAAAACAATCTCAACGAGTTGGCTGTTGATGTGAACTCAAATTTGATTTACGACATTTCCGCTTTGCACGTGTATAACAGTACAACGGCTAATCTCACCAACAACAAAAAACTTGTGAGTCTGGAGTTTCGAAACAACCGGTTGTCGAAGCTTCCTTTTGAGATCTTCTACGACTTCTTGCGCAGCAATCAGGACAACGGTATTGACTTGTGGGGCAACCCACTGGCCTGTGACAGAAATTTTAAGTGGCTGACGGAGAGTGAGGACAATCGGTTTTCAAGACAGATTACAGGAGCCAAATGTTCAAATCTACAGGGAGCTCCACTTTTCAAGGAGGATCAAAGTGGTAGGTAAGAATTTGAATTTTATCTTAGGTCTTTGAAGGTGGAGGCCTGATACATCGTGTATCCTAGAATCATATGGGTTTTTTTGCCTCCGCTGAGGAAAAACACCCATAGGGTTCTATAGGCTGGTCATGGATGGAGAATCAAACTTAAATTAAATTAAATTCGAGAAATTGGAGAATTAGCTAAATTCTATAGAATTTGATGAAAATTTGGACGAAACATGACGTTTATTTCTATAAGAAAAATTCGTGGTCCACTTTTCTCAGGGTGCTTACCAGCTCGTTTTGCTTTGATTTTGCCCTGTAACTTTTAGACGTCTGTCCCGAGCCAGGACAAATCACACCGTGCACTTGTCAAGAGAGAACCAGAATAGGAATTAGAACTCTAGAAATAAATATCAAGTGCGAGGGTGAGTCGATTGTGCAGGAGAACATTGATAACGCCATCCAGGTCTTGAAACTAGTGACACGACTCACACAAAACCAAATGCTTGACATCTATACCTTCAGCATAGCGGAAACCCTAATGACAGAACTAGACTTGAGCTCATTCTTTGGCGTAAAAATCCAAGTTTTTTCTGTGTCTCGGAATAAGTTGATGACTAAATTCACCCATCCTCGAATGATCCGTGGGACCAGCCACGTTGTAAGACTGAGAGTAGAACAAAATCCAAAGTTGGACGACGAAGGGCTGGGGGACACTCTGAAACTTTTTTCGGACGCTATGCAAGATTTGGTCATATATGGAACTTCACTTCGGGGTCACTTCGAAGTTGAGTCCGATTCCGATTCCAGGGTTGAAAAGATGGAGCGGGAATTTCTTCCTGGACTTGCCCGCCTCTATAGACTGACATTTTGCGCTCTCACTCATAACAAAATTGAGCATTTGGGCGTCGGCCGATTCCGCAACAATTCAAAACTCGAATATCTGTGGCTCAGAAACAACAGCATCTTCACATTACAGAAAAACGTCTTTCTTTTCAACGACAATTCAAAAGACAGGGATGCCCAAATTCAAGTTGATTTGAGCATGAACGCCCTGAGTGAAAATTCGTTGCCGCTGAACGTTTTTGGCTCCACTCGAGCTATTTTGGAAATTGAACCTGACGTCCACTTTTCAGCGGTACATCTTTTCCCCAAAAACTTTTTAACGCCGACTCTAACTCCAGGGGCAGACCTTTCTGCCTTGTCCGAAGAGGAATATTCGAACGAGAACGAGTTTGAATCAATTTTTTGTCCAGACGCTCGTGAAAACCTTCCCTTTTGTTGCCTTCAAACGGACACGGAAATCATCTGCGCCGGAGAAAAGGTCACTGAGGACTCCCTCCAAATTGTATTCCAAACTCTCAACTTTGAAAGCGGGGAGCAAAACAAGTCACAAATCGTCATTGAAAAACTCAAAATTGTCAACACCTCGATAACTGAATTGGATTTGAGCCCCCTGCTCAACTTTGAAATTTCCACCCTCCTCATTTTTGGAAATTCCAACTTGAGTAAAATCACAGACAAAAAAAACTCCAACTCTTCGATCGTCGTCAAGGAGTTGATCATTGAATCGAATCCAAATTTGGACGACTTGGGGATCGAAAATCTTCTGACCTTTTTTGAATCTCAAGACATTGAAAGCCTGAGTTTGGCGCAAAATTCCCTGAGCTTAAAGTCAACTCTGGCGGGTTTGTCCACCCTTGAAAATTTGAAAGTTCTCGACCTTCGCGCCAACAAAATTCGTCGATTGTCTTCCAACTTTTTCAATGGCGTCATCAACCGGCGTCTGGAGCATCTTGACTTGTCCGACAATCAAATTGAAAAAATTTACCACGACGCTTTTGGATTCTCTCATAATGAAAAATCTAGCAAAATTGCCGTTCTCCTAAATATAAATTTGAACTTTAATCCAATCACGGAAAATTCTTTCCCATGGAATGCAACGGGACTGGAGAAACTGCAGAGGCCGATCCAGTTAAATTTTGTCCATGACAAAATGACAACTCTACCCTTCGCTCCGTTCAGTTATCTTTTAAACCGGGAACACGGAGATTTTCGCATCGATTTGTATGGAAATCCTCTGGATTGTGACTGGAGATTGAACTGGCTGGATAAAACTTCAGTTTTGAATTCTTCTTCAACAGTTTTTATTCAGAATGCAGAGTGTACGAATCAACCCAGAACATTTATCCAAAATTTTAAAAAATCCGTTACCCGGGATTTTTGTTCCGAGATGAAAGATCTTGCTCCCTGTTCCTGTTTCAGTTCTTCGAAATCAATCGAGTGTGTTGGTGACCAAATAGATGATGAAGGGTTGAAAGACTTTTTCTCGAAAATTCGAAGACCGGACCCGTTTTGTTCGGAACAGTTTCCGCAAATGGACAAAATTGTTTTTCGATCAACACAGTTGACTCTGTTGGACTTGACGGACTTTTTCGACGTTTGTCTCACCAATTTGGAAAGTTTGGTCGTGGACTCCAATTTGAATCTGACTCGAATTTTTGGACCTCCTCTTGCGGATTCATCATCAGGACAGTCTATTAAGGTTCAACATTTGGAGATCACTTCAAATCCGCTGACCGACGACGGTTTTGGGTCAACTCTCAAATATTTTGGTCCAAAAGTGGAGACTCTCAAGTTAAATGGGAATCAACTCAAGGGAAATGCAGGCATCGAGTTTTTACCCGGGTTATCCAGCCTCAAGCGTTTGACTCGGATTGAGCTAAATTCAAATCAGTTTTCCCGACTGCCTACTGGATTATTCGAAATCAATTCGATTCATGACAACTCAACTCTCGTCATTGACCTGACTTCGAATTTCCTCGCCGATGACTCGTTTGACGCAAAACTTTTCGCGGAGAAGATGAGTCGACCTTTAAATTTAATTTTGAGTCGTAATCGATTCACGACGATTCCTGGCGTCCCATTTCAAAATTTTTTGGAGGCAAATTCTGCGAATCAGTTGAATTTCAGGAATAATTTTCTAAAGTGTGATGGAAATTTGGACTGGATTAATAATCGAAAGGAAGAATTTAACCGATCTCGAATTTTAAATGCCGAGTGTGAGGGCGACTCCATTTTCAATTCGAAATATTTCAACACGCTCGGTAAGATTTGAACAGCTTATAAATTTTATGTTTAAAAAACAAACTTTCCCCTGAGAAAAAAATCTCATCACAACTCATGAACATTTGATAAGATTTGACAAGATTGACAAGTTTTGATGGGATTGTCATGACAATTGATAAAAATTGATCAAAAAGTTAATCAAAATTCATTAGATTTTTGATCAAATTCGTGTCAAGATTTTATGAGATTTTTTCCCAAGACTTTTTTCTGAGGGTCAGTTTTTGAAAATCGATTTCGACCATTAGAAAAAGGTGGTCTGCTCAAAAAATCTGTTCAATCTGTGTCCAATCTTTTAAATTAAGTTTTTGTGGAAAAAATTTATCAATTTTGATGAGCTTTTTATCAAATGTCATGCTAATCTCACCAAATTTTCATGAAATTTGACAAGATTCGATTTTTTTCTAAGAAATGAATTTTATCTTTCATACAAACTTTAATTTTTTTCCCAATGTATTGATGCTTAAATTTTTTAAATTTGATTGTAAAAGTATCGGACGACGGGAACTTGACAATTGTTTTGAGCGTCGTTATCCCAACAATTTTAATTTTGGTCCTCGTCGCCGTTTTCATATGGAGAAAATTTCAAAGAGTCCAAGACCGCCTTCTGTACCTCAGTGCCAAGGATATCGACGAGTTTCGGAAAGGGAATTCAAATCTCAAGCCAAATGACTTGCATGCGGCCATCATGTGTCGGCCATTCGACGAAAATCTCGAAATTCCACGGGAAGCACTTGAATATGGTAAGAGTTGTCTTTGATCAAATGAGAAAAAATTATTCCTCCGCCACTCAATTATCTTAATTTGAATTTTGCAGAAGAGGGCAATGTCTTGGGTTCGGGTCAATATGGAATAGTGTTCAAGGGCGTTTTCAAGGCGATGGCGGGGAATGTTTGCGTGGCCTTGAAAACGGTGACGACTTCCGCGGATTTGGACACTTTCAAGTCGCTTCTTTCCGAGATCAAAATCCTGCTTTTTGTTGGAAGCCACCAAAACATTGTCCAACTTCTCGGAGCCTCCACCGCTAACATCAGGAAACGTATGAAATTCTTGATTTTATTACCAAATAATACTTTCTTTACTTGGTCACATTCAAATTGGCTTGCCATTTGAAAACAGGGGATGTTCTAGCGGTTTTGGAGTTTTGTCAAAATGGTGACCTTCGATCGTACCTTTTGGGACAGAAAAACAATTTTCAAGACGCCATGGTTAAATATTCAAAGGAGTCAACGTAATAAAACATTTTCAACTTTTTTTAATAATTTCTCCAAGTTTTCCAGCATTTTAAATACATTTGTGAATTTTTTCAGGGCTGACGAGCCAGTGGTTGAATTGCAGCATACCTACCAAAATTTCTTGACAACGGTTCACTTGTTAAAATTTGCAATGGGAATCGCTAACGGATTGAAATATCTCAGGACCAAAAACGTTTGAGCAATTTTTTATTTTTTAAATTTTTTGTGTATATGCGACTTGAAAATTTTACTAAAAAAAGTTTACATGATTTTAATTTGGATCATTTGAATAAAGGTGATTCACGGAGATTTAGCGGCTCGAAATGTATTGCTAACGGACAAACTAGAGGCAAAAATCAGCGACTTTGGTCTTTCGCGCCAACTGACCAACTATCAAAATTACCTCAAGTCCACCATAGTAAAATTCATTCTTTTCCCGCTTTGCAATTAATTTGATTGGGCTTTTGTAAAACTTAAGCTCATTTATATATTTTTTCGTTAAAAAATTCAAAGTGCGCCCTCCCTTTCAAGTGGATGTCGATTGAGGCGATCAAGGACATGAACTTTTCCGTTTGCTCCGATATTTGGTCAGTTTTTTTGGATTTTCTGGCACAAAGTCATACATATGCATACTTAGTTGACATTAAATATTAAATGGGATTTTTCAGGTCGTTTGGGGTGGTTCTCTTTGAAATATTCTCTCTGGGCGAGATTCCGTATCCGGGGTTGGCCGTGGACCACGAATTTCTCCCGCGACTTCTTCGTGGCTACAGAATGGAAAAACCGAAATTCGCCAACCATCAAATGTACGTTTCCAAAAATTTTTTTCGAATCGTCACTTAACGTTTTGTGGCACCAATCAGTTGACAAAGAGGCAATCCAACCCGAATCGGGGTGCCTCAATTTAACATTTTGAATATTTCCAGCTACGAGTTAATGTTGGACACATGGAAAATGGAACCACTTGATCGACCCTCCTCTGACGAAATCCTATGCAGACTTAACCAAATCCTCGGCTCGATCAACAGTGGGACGAAATTCAACTCTTACGTTTAAAATGAATGCTGAAAAATTTATTCATGAAACTAAACTACGTTTGTACTTGTTTCTGTATGCTGAATTATTTTGAAAATCCGTATTTCAAGGCGCTTTCTCTATCGTATTCATGAAAAAATCATCAAACATTGGTCAAATTGTTAAAATTTTTCACCGAAATTCTGTTAAAATTTTTTAACACGGGGGAATGCATGTGTTATAAATACTTTACAGTGCAATTTCACCTCAAATGTTACATGAAAAAGCCTTGAAAATGCATAAAACGACACCTGTGACTCAACAAAGGCGCGTTCGGGTAAATGATTTTCAAATTCGAAATCATAAATCCGGGTACTTTTACCTTTCTGTTTGGTCACCTTTTCGTTGTGTATGAAATGATCAGCTGATCATTTTTCATGCTCGCTTATAATTTTATTTTTACGTATGTATTTTGTAGAGTTCCTTCAGTCTTTTGAAACGATCGTCATGTTTTCAAACTTTTTTGAAATTCTACACACAGCTGAAAGGACATGGGATGCATATAAAGGGATTATCCCCCTTCGTTGGATCGGACTGAAATTTTGTACAGAGCTTCTCTAGACCATGGAAAAAACTTTTGTAAAGCGAATTTAAAAGTGACTGCCTCTTTTGACCTCTGGAGGTCACCAAAGGCCAACATTCAAAGTTGGCGAGGAGAATCTGAGAAAAATCAGAGTAGTACAGAATGTTACGATGATCATTTTTCATAAAGAAACCAACCCAGTGCAACCTGTTGTTTGATCTCTAGAGGTCAAAGACGTGCCCAAAAGGTCAAAAATGGCCTCCAGAGGTCAAAACAGGGGTCGTGCTGGGTTGGTTTTTTCGCAAGTTTTAGTAGCAAACTTGTGAAAGTAAAAATCCTCATTTCATTAATTGCAAAATAAAAGAAGGCGAGTGCATTATTGATTGTCAATATCTCCTATTTTGGCTTAACCAGTGTTTTCACTCTATGGCTCATTGAAGCATAAAACAAAAACGGGGAATGACAGTAAAGTTGGTGTCAACTCTCCACGCTAATTTCATCAAACAAAACGATACTTGACAGGATGGCATTCAAGCTCTCTCTCGTCCGTTTATCTAGTAGGTGTTTTACTATGTATAATGTATAGTTTTTTATTTTCTTTGCATACTTTTCCTGGTTTTAGATTAGAGAAGCTCGTTGTTTTGCCAATGCAACACACAAAGGCCTCGTAGCATTTTTCTGATTCTCAGGACAATTCAAGCGTTGTATGTAAATAAGAGGTTTGAATTGTCCTTACATTCTACGACAAAGCTGTAGGGCCTTCAACACAACTGCTTATCTTTTCTCAAAAACAAAAATCATGGCGCATCTGAATTTTTCATAAACTTTTCTGTTACCATGTCATTATAACTACTGTCGCAAAATATGCTACAAAAGCTATTGCACAAACTTTTAAAAGGCTTGAACATGAAAAAATCGAGTCATAAAGTAGAGCGTCAGCAAGGCTTTCAACTCGCAATTAGTATCGATCCGAGTGCGTTGGCATCCTGTGACAAGGCTGGAGAAAATGCAACCATTCAAACAAAGTCTTGTCCAAAAAACCTGAACACTGGTAAACCAGCAAAACGTGACTTCAAGGCACACCAAAATCAAAATCAGCCGATTGTCGGCCAATTCTTCAAAAATCTGTTGACCCTCTGCAACATTTTTGGAGCCATGCCGATCAGCTATTTAAAGTCAAGGGGAAAATTTGGACAAAGGTTTTGGTCGTTTCGCTTCATTTGGTCTGCGTTTATAGCCACCTGGATCACATTTGCGTGGATCAACTATCTTTTTATCAGCTATTTCAAAAAACCGCTCGTTCCAACAACGTGAGTATGCATATTTTGAACTAAAGACGATTTTTAAACAAACGTAGCCATCTGCAGGGTTTTTGTTATACATACATATTTTTATACGATTAATGATAAATTGACACAGACTTGGCGATCCGGCTGAACAGATTGAAGAATCGATAAGAAACGACAAGAATTTGGGAACAGTTGCCAGGCTTTCCGTCTTGTGGTGTCTTCAAGCAGAATATGTTGTAACTCCGATCTCTCAGATCATCAACTTGTTTACCAACTGGACACATTCAAGCCTTTTGGCGGAATTTTTGAACAAGTGGAGCATTTTTGACGCTGATTTCAGTCGGACTTTCCCCCATGGCATTGATGATAAGACCGAGATAAATTATTACACCCTGAATTCAGGAACTAAATTTTGTCTGAGGATACCCGCCCACTGGGCATTATTTGCGTATTTTGCCACCCCGATTTTTACCAGCCTGCCTGTTATGTTATCATACCATCCCAAAAATGGAAGTTTGTTTGACCTCTTATTTGCTTTGACATGTTCAATCGATTCCACTTCCCTGGAGCTGCTGGACGACGTCAAAACCATGCTCATGTTCCGTTGCTGTAGAGACGCTTTTATTAAAGTAGACTCTCAATATGATTTCTAATAATTCTTAAAAAATTATGCTTTTTGAAAACCATAAAAGCCAAAAACGTTTTTTTTGCCAACTTGTTGTAGCTTAAACTGGGAATAAAGTACGCCGTGGAGCATTCGTCGCAAGATTTAGATGCAGATCAAGTGCAGCAGTGGCGGGATCTGGTGGCGATGATCCGGAGTCAGTGTGAACTGCTCATAAAATATCAACAACTGAACGAGCTTGCCTTCCTCGCCAATTTTCTTGTGCTCTCGACAACGAGCACCTTTCTCCTGTTGAACGTTCCCTGGGGAGCAGGGGAATCCGGGTACCTTGGAGGACTGTATCTTTTCTTTTGCATTATTGTTATTGTTAGATTTTATATCAAGGTATCCAGTGCCGAGGCAATTACTCGAGAGGTTTGTCCTAAATTACAATTGGATTTTTACTATGTATTTACCACGTCTCAATGAAACTTAATTTGTCTCAAAATCAGGACTGTTCTTTGTAAATTAAAGTATTTTATGACTACAGGAAAGGGAAATCGGAAAAATTCTCTCGGTCATCCATACCAGCAAGTGGGATGTTTCAACATTAGTTCAGGTTCAGTTTTCATAATAATTATTGCATAGGTAACCAACATTCGAATTTAATGCTGTAAACTCTAATTTTTTATTTTTAGGTAAAATTCATTCATGACCTGATATCGCAGAATCCGTGCGAAGTCTCTTATGGCAAATACATCCACTACAACAAGGGACTTTTGCTCAGCGTGTTTAATCAAGTCGTCACATATCTTATTGTCATGATGCAATTTTCGCAGGGAAAATGAACATAATAAATAATAACCGTATTTCTGTATTTTCCCGTTGAATCGCTCGAGAGTTGAAAAACCTTTGTTGAGGCTGAACTATGTTTCAAAAGTAATAAATTGGCAAAAGTATGTACTGTATACCATAATTTGCATTTGTTAATGTAATTGTCACCCTGAAAGTGAAATGTATGTTTTTGCCCTAGTTTTAGCATGTTTGTATTTTCGTGTACTAGCTACGTGAGTATCCATCGAACTTTCATCAAATCTTGATTAAAGATACTAGCACGTGAGCAAAGTTAATGAAATATTGTGATAAATTAGTCACATAGTTGATTAGTACATACATATGTACAATCGTTGCTTTTATAGTAAGAGTGCGCAGTAATATTTTTAGGTCAATTTCAACCTGGAATCCAGAACTAGATTAATCCTTGTGCTTATGAAATATTTATTGAATTTCTGATTTTTAATTAGCAAGCTTATCGACAGCAAATGGTTGTATAAAGTAAGATATACAGGGTGTGCAATTTTAATATTACTTTACTTTCTCATTTGAGCTTCAGCATTTAAGTATGGCGCTTATAAAATACCAAAATCTAAAGTTTTGCTTGTAAGCAACATTTTTCGTCTATTGTCTCAGGTCCAAAAGCAATATTATAATTCTATTGAAAATTAATGCCCAGAAACAATAATATTTTTGACAAATGTTTACTGCTCCAAACTAGCGCAGGATGCTATAATTAATGAAAGCCCGCAGTTTGCTTTGATCAAAATGCCATGACTTAACGAAAAAAAGATCCTGCAAAAACGAACACGACACCATTCCGACTTACATCGTAACTGCCAAACAGATATTTAAAACATTTCATGGCCTACTTGCACACCCTGTACTTGATATTAATTAAAATCCAGAATTAAATATTCTGCTGCTTATCTGCAAGCCTGCCAGTGCCAGGCTTAATTTAATTACTCATTTTGAACGCCCATTTACATTTTGGCCTGGAAACCTGGGAAATTGTACAGCTCGTGTATGTACTTGAACTAACCTCTGACTTTCATCATACACATTGTGCGAATATTTTTGGTATGCTCGTTGTAGCTTCTACTCGAAAACAAATATTAGTATGCTTTGGCCATTTTGCGAAAGTTGTTCATTCGGAGTTAAGCTTCGTAAATGCAACAAACTATTTTTTTTAATAATATTGAGCTTAAGCTAAAAATCAAACCAGTTTGTTCCTTGTTATCATTAAATACTTTAAAATGCTGAGTTTTGAGGAAAATTCGTGGAACTTCCACGCCATTCGTATTCTCTCGACTTTGAATTTACTCCCCATTGAAATCAATGTGCATACGGGCGAAATAAAAAATCGATCCAATAAGTGGAAAAAACTTGTCTGGGAATTTCTGTTTTCCTGTTTAATCATCCACTGGCTTTATATCGGTGGTCGATTCATCGAGGTCATTGCGAATCCCGCGGAACTTCGCTGGGATCAATTCCTCGTCCACTTCATCACAGTGACTGGATGTGGTATAATGTACACTGTGGGTCTTATTCTATTCTTCGTGAAGCGGGCCGAGTTTCCCCTGATCTGTGGCAGTGTTTTTATGACACGTTCAGCTCCAACAGGTCAAGTTGACGAGGAAAATGGAGGGGGAGGAATCGAGCTTGTAGTTATTGCGGCTCCGGTTCCATCAGCTCCAGTTTCTCCTCCAGTTAGACCTCTCCTGACCTTCCCTCCGCAGTATTCTGCCCATGAACTCCTGGCCCGAGTTTTCAGCTTTTTCTTGAGCGTCGCATGTTTATTTGTATGTGTAGTTATGGCCGTTGACCCGACTCGACCTCAGCTTGTGTTTTCCCTGCTGCCCACCGAATACCAAAATGTGGGGAGCTTCTCTCTTCTCTTTCTGATAGAATGCTATGCTTTCGCAGAAGGTTGCTGCATAGCATATTTTTCGACGCTCATCCAACTGCAGTTTCTGGACAAATGTAAAACAGATTTTGAAGGACTGGAGGAGAAATTAAGGTAAAATAATCATTTTTTTGGTGACAACCATCTTTTAATGGCTAAAGAGCAGCCAATTTAATAATGAACTAATTATTTGTGGGAAATTTCAGGAAACTATCAGGATTTGTTGGGAACCAAGGAAGTCGACTCATTTACGACCAAGTTGAGACGATCCGCCAGATTTTGAAGGAGATGAAAGAACTTTCTTTTCTTATTGGCCTCTTCAACCACACATTCGCCTACTGCATTTTCATGCTGAAACTCTGTCTTTTATCCTTTAGCACTCTCGGCTATTTCTTTGCAATTCGTTACCATGCTGACCATCCTTTCATTGCAGCTTTTGCGGGCTTTACGGCATTCGCGTCAACCGTGAGCTACGCTCTCTTGTACAAAAATGCGTTTGCCATTACTGAAAAGATGGAGGGGATGAAGATCCAAGTTCTGGTGGCAGCTCGAAACATTCCACAAAATGGAAA
>JAQIVE010005561.1:0-12721 GCA_034698285.1 Sminthurinus bimaculatus | reverse complement strand
GTCTATAAACCGGTGTATTATATCTATCTATTATATTAGGTATAAGTATATATTATATATAGTGAGCTTGTCGCTATTTTTCTCTATCTGCGTATCACGCCAACAGTGTTTTTGAGTATCTATGCATTTGTCTTTTCCTTTATATATTGTCTGTGTGCTGTGTAGCAGTAAACTCGGCTCGACTCAATTCAACTCAACTCAGCTTAGCTCAGCTCAGCTAAGCACATTTCAAGTCCAAGTCCAACTTAAGTATACACATAGACGGTGCACAATATATTCTTGCATTTTGCACGCTAAAACTATATGTATCTATAAAATCTGTAGATTAATACTGTAAAATACTTTGTCTGGACTGGTCTAAAGTTGAAATAGGTGTATGTATAGTCTGCCTTTTGTCCTTAGTTTATGACTGAATACTGTTAGGCAAATAAAATTATTACAGAAATAATTTGCCGTTTTTCAAAAACACACAATTGGCCAAAGGTCATTTGTAATTTTCAGGCGAAAATGGAGTTTTTCTTTAAACTTTGCCCCTTGTGGAAAAATCCAGACAAGTTGTACTTTCATTCAAGCTTTTTCAACTTGGACAGGTCAAAGTACATATTTGATTTAAAGTTATGTGGGTGCTTTAAAATTCTAAAATACAGAAAGTGACAATTGACCTTTGACCCGACATTTTACAGGTCTTCTGCAAATTTATGCACCGTTTGAGACCTGTTTTTACATTAAACAGTTTTAAACAGCTTGATTAGCATCAATTTTACTGTCTCTCTAGTTTTGGGAAGCCGTCTGCAACACTTTACAGAGAGACAATCTGCAGATTTTCGATGCTCGAATATACATATGTGTAATATATACTCTATTGCTTTGCTTATTCACCATGGAGTCATGTGCCAAACCAAACCAATTTGACTTTACGGATAATTAAAGCTGGAAATCTACCGCTAAATTCGGAGAAAATCCCGCCAAAACAAGGGCATAATGTAGACACAATATGTATTACTAGTTTATTAGTTTAGTTCCATTATTGTATTGTGTGGGCATCACATAGTGAAAACGGCGGTGAAATTGCAGATATTTTTAACTTTTCTGAGTATGTTATATGTGTAATGTTAATGTTTGTACATATATGTGCCTACTTGAATGTGCATCTAGTTATGGTTCTGGAGTGAAATTCATTGAAGAGTTTAGAAGATGCAGCATGAAGCACACTGACTAAACTATGTACAAACTTGAATGAACGAAATTCACTGTGCATAATATTTCCTTCCTTCCTCTGGGCCATCCTCCTCCGCCTCCTTCCGAAACTGGGGAAAGCGGAAAAGGAGGCAGCTGCAGCTGGATCTGGGTGCGGGCTGAGATTTAGAGTTAGAGCTGGAGCTGGAGCGGGATTCCACTTGAATCTGGAGCCGAAGTTGGAGACAGTGTTAGAATTACGAGGAAAAAATGGAGAGAGAAATACAGTAGTAATGAAATGAGGCGGTGCAGTCACAATGCCAATCTTCTAGACACAATAATAGATACGGATGATTTCATATTAAACAGGTTCTGCATTCTGCAACCATGTCATTTGAATTCATGTTTTTAGGAAATTTCCCTCGTAAAATATTCTTCTATTCATTTGTATGACTTTTGTTGTCTCCAGACATTTCTCTCCATTGGAGCAGCATTTGTTTAAAAAATACGAAATTGGCAAACTGGGATTTCATCTTGAACTAATGTTGTCGAACCCCCGTAATATGTATGTATTGTTATTAACATATTACTTATTATATATGCATGTATGTATTTTATGACAGCAAGAAAGGCCCTGAAATGTTTTCTCGTGCTGTCTGGAGTAAACGCTGGAGTTAGGATGAGACTCTTTTCTTTTCTTTATTTAGTTTGTCATGGTATCTACAAGATTGTAGGTAAATATAATATTTCTGCGGGATTTCTAGCCTTGTCAACCTAAAATAGAATAGAATGAGGTAAATGTTTCATAAATAAATATACAAAGACATACATCGTACATGGTATGATGAGATTGCAGACATTGCATATGGAAGCTCTTTTCCCATTTTTTACAGTCTACAATCTAGAATCTGTGTATTGCATATCTACAATACCAGAGAGTCTGTCTGTCTATCTGTGCCAGTGACATGTGAAATGTTCCTCCGGTGTCCATAGCAACACGGCAGTGTATCAGCAACATCTTTTAACTCCTTTTGCTGCTCCACCTCCGTCCTCTTACTTTACTTATGGAGTAAGTACAAAGAATGCCACATATGTACACAAATACATGCATACGATTTTACTTTCTACGTGTTACGTGCTCTAAAAAATTCTATCTACTCAACTAGACATCCCTCCCAAACTCCCCGATGGATGGGACCGAGGAATTTAAAGACTTTGTGTACACACTTTTATTTTTATGCTAAAAAGTGGATGCGAATTCAAGTTCAAGTCGTCAAGCCACTTACTATTTGTATTCTGTCCCTTCATGATATATCTAAATGCTTGAGGTTAAAAGCATATTTGAGCCAAGGAAAGCAAAAAAGAGAGGATTCAACAAAATAAAAGTATAAGACACAGCATAGTGTAGCTACATGGGCCTGCTCTTGTCAACTGAGGGAGTAAATACTTCATCTTTATCTTGGTTTGGCTCTTCTTTGGCTTCGAGTTGTGTTTCAAGAACTCTGGCTTTTATAATTTTTCTAATAAGAGCCAGTTTCTTCATGCTCCTTTTGTCACGAAAAGTTTGAGACTTCTCAATTAGCTTCTGGAAGAATGTACAATGTGCAGTCATTTCGCGAATTGTGAATTCAGTCAACTGATAATTGACCCGTAAATAATTTAGAGGACTTGATAGAAGAGGATTGTGTACATAAGCTTTCTTTAGGCTAGCCACTGTATATAAAGACAGACAATGGCGGTGACAATGACGTCGAGGTGAAAGCTAAACGGAATGCTAAATAAGACAGGATTGAACCTTGTATATGTAGCTTTATATCATATCTATTGTTTGAGGTCTTTGTATACTGAATACTGTGTAAACATGTTTTGTCTTGAGTTGTTTAAACAGTCCCTTGTTTCGTAATCATAATGTTATTCATATATATACTGTGGCGTGCTGTTAAAGGTTCGTAATTTATTTTTAATGAGCTGTGTCATTGCAAAGTAATAACTTGATCATTTATTTAACACTATTTTTTAGCTAAACACTCCGCTATATTGTTCATACATATGCTCACAATTTTTTGACAATAAAAAATTAAGTAAAATCATTGGGTTTTTTGGTGGAAAAATTTAGACGTTTTGGGCTACATTAAAAAAGGTTGAAATGTAAAACTAGTTAAATTTTTATTCAACCTAAAGTATGTACATATCCAAAGTTTACTTGCGTAACTATGATAATATGCATAGTAAAGGTTTTAAGTTTTTCTCGGTCCATTTTTTCACGACGCACAGCTTATAATTAATATTTTTCACGTCCCTCCTGCAAATTCATCACTCGCCATCCTCTGCTATTCAAGAGATTTCTGCCCTTTACCATTTGGTCTTCTACCCTGCTTGAACATTACTTTTCATATACATGAGCATCAAATAGTTTCATCTGCCCTTAACTTTTCTCCGCTTTTCTCTCGTCCGAACTTGTTATAAAGTATAAACGACAGGTGGAAAGCCAGTTTGATATTGGCCCAATATATGTAGTCCACATCCAACGATATCTATTTTCATATCTACACGTCTATCCATTGTAGCACCCTCGACTTTGTCAGGAGTAAAATCCAGAGTATGTAGTTTTACGAATTAGGAATATGTGGGCCGAGGGACGCGGATGAAAAAGTAGGTAGCGAATTAAGGTAGGAAAAGTTGAATAGGAAGCCAAATTTTCAGAGAATAGGAAAGAGAGAGAGAAGAATAAAAGAAAATTGATGTAGAGATCTATTCTCATCCGCCATTCTCCCTTTTCTCTACAACTCCAAAACTCCAGACCCACTAAAGATGAGTTTCCCGAGATTTGACAGATTTCCATGTATGCAGGTTGTAGATGTAGGTATAGACACATGAAAAATTTTCACCATTGGCAAAAATCACAGACAGTCACACACACACACACACATACAATGCCTACGCACACAGGAGAACTCGTCAAGTTGGTTGGTTGGTTTGGTTCTCTCTCAGTTTGTAGCCAATATCAAAAATCTGGTGGATATTGGATATTGGTCTGGTTCGTGTCTGCGAGAGTGGAGTGTGGATAATTTTTAATAAATGATGAATTGCAATTTTCCGAGTTTGGTGAAAGGAAAGTTATCCGAGTCGGATATGGGAGACACGCATAAAGTATGCATATGCAGACATGTGCATTCTATACGTATTTTTACACAGTATTATAGGAACTTTCTATGTATGTACATTGTACATCTATTGCCCTATATAATAAAACACAAGTTGTCGAAGAAAAGAGCAAAATCTGAGGGATAAAGGAGAGAAAAGGACAAGGGAACAAATTATCTATTCTGCGGATGAATAAAGAGCGGCTCAGTCCTCAGAATTCAATCGCAAATCTTAGTATTATGTATATTCAATATTGAGTATCACTCTGCCATACTTATTCAAGTCTCCGGGTAAAAAATCAAGATCGACAGACAGACTTGGGAAGATCTTGCAATGTGATGTGCTTTTCCCGCACCTGTATCATTTTCCATGGTGCATTGTGTGGGACCGGGATCGGAGACGACGACGACGACAGTCATCTGAAGACACTTTATCAATTAGTTTTGTCAATTATTCTCTCATATTCTTGCGAGTCTTATCTTATGCATACATATGTATTATGTATGTATAAGAGAAACTCCTTTAACTCCTTCAAAGTTTATATTATATAATATTGCATTGTGCTATTCAATTTTCAGACTTCATCACTCCCACTCCCACAATCTTGCTCTCCTACTCAATTCGTCCCCCTATTGTCATTGTCATCAAGCTAGAGCCTAAAATTGGCAAGGCGGGAGTTTCTTTACTCTATATTTATATGCACATTTATATACACTTTCGGAGTTCGGAAGCCTAATAAATTTTAGTATACATACATATATAATGCACGTGATTTATTTTCAGGAGACGTTTCTCATTAAAATAAATATCAAGACGTATGTATAATAAATAATAATACATATACAACGTTCTCTCCCTTTCTAATTGTAAATCTCAGCGTGTACAGACCAAAATCGGGGGTTTCTACAGGAGAAGATTAAATTAAAGTTTATTTAATTTAAACATTCCACACGACTACGCCTCTATTCTTATCCGCAAACTAGGGCTAATTTCATTTTCATTTTGATTTTCGAGGTGTCAATTGATAATGTGTTGTTCAACTTAGTTATCATCTCGGATCAATATTAAATCTGACTGATGAATTGAAGAAAGTCAAGGATAAAATAAAATACCCTTTTCCCAGGTTACAACAAAAAAGCAATAATTGTAGTCAGCAATTACAGTAAAAATGCAATTGTAGTCCTTTTTTTAAAGTGGCCTCCTATTAAGGACATCTTTAAAATGGAGATTACTTTTTGAATTGCTTTTTAGCCAGTTCAATCGAAATCAGATGCAGGAGACTGGCCATTCCGAGTCGCACATTATTAACCCGCCTCCACAATTGTTTCACTCCATTTCATCCTCCCTGCCACTTTTTGCTCTTCGCCTGTACTTTTCACTGATCAGCAGTTTTACCATGTGTACATATGTTCATCTGTCTGTCTATAATCTATACCTTATATCTATATAAATGAATAATCGATAAAATTAGAGATTTCTCCGAATTGAAAAAGGTACTACTCCTTTCAGCCTAACAACAACTTCAACTACAACTAGGAGTGACCATTATCTGTATCTGTATGCACGGCACTTGATTTTGAATCTTTATTGAGCATGTATATGAACATTGGAATTAACTACAGCTTAAGGATTTCACAATTCCTTAAATTCCTCGACAAAGTCTCATCTTGACATTCCTTTCTCTAGTATACAGGCAAATAAAAAACAAGTCGTGAACCTACCATAAAATCCGTACTTGAATTCTCGGATTATCGGTCTTCTTGCATTCAATAAATGTTTTGCTTGTATAAGTGGCTAATATCAATCGTATCTTCCAGCTTTTACACAAGATTTACAGTATCATCTGCTCATCTTATTCCGGCCTGGCAATCTATCGCCTCGTTTACTGTGAATAGCTTTATCTCGTCTCTTTCGCTCGCTGTCTTTATAAAAGCTGAAAAGGTTAAAAGTAAAAGAGAATTGCAACTCTCACACTTGCATTTCGGTGCAATATGAGGGAGTAAAAAGGACCGCGTGGGAGAAAGATAAGGGAACTAGAATAACTATTACGGATTACATCCGTATACATTATACAGTATACACAACATATATTTTGATAAAATATGGACTGTTTTACCCAAATGTTTTAGAACAACTTTTTGACCTCGTTAAATACGTTTTTAATTTTTACCCTGCGTTTATTGAAAAAAATTAGAACGGAGCAAAAAGCCAAAAATATCTTGCCCGAAAAATGAGGTTTTGCTGCATGTATTCTGCAATGACTTGTCTTCTTTCTAGATGTACAGGGAAAACTAGCAGTTCACTGTCAGCTTGAAGAGCACGCTAAAAAGGCAGAGGTAGGAAAGATAGGGATAGAGATAGTTAGCGGTTGGCTGGTTGTGGATTTTGGTGAGGGTGGAAGTGAAAGGGAATGAAAGGGAAGAGCGCGTCTATCGTAAAATATATATATTAGAAGCAGAAGCTGTGGTAGAATACGAACTCGTCGATACATGCATCCACACTACATTGAATGGAATAGAAACACAGTTGGCAGAGCATTAGCAACACTAGTGTGTATAGCATCACTCAACTTCAATTGATTCACAATTCACACGAATTTACTTTACTTTAGTCGGAGAAAGTTTTCAAGTCACACACGTACATATTACATATACAAACAAATTCAATGCGGTGTATACACTGTATAGTTTATATGTACGTACAGTCTATGTTTAAACGGAGCAATGAAGAGGGATAAGAGAGAGACAAACTTATCTCCGTATGTATGTGTGTATGTGTATCTAATATATAATGTACATCACTGCCATGAGCCGTACAAATAGAGAGATAAATACTCACACCTCGCCTCGTTCCATTTGCCCATTTCGTGAATTAGTCCTCCGCTTCCTGTTCCTGTTGATTCCCTTCTTCCTTGAGCCAAACCAAAAGATACATATCTTGTGGATAAGCCTTAAACACATACATATTATGTGCATGTACATGCTTACATCCGTACAGTACCAACATCCCGAATCTGTAATCCAAAGTGTAACAACATCCCATCCTAAACGATCATTATGCTCCCTCAACTCTCATTTAAGAGAGAGGAGGATGCTTTACGGACGTGCGATGGGATGGGATGCGAGGTGGCGTCATTCTATACATATACCCTTTTCCGAATTGAATCGCTCCGCACCAACACCAAAAGACAATGACACTCTATCTACTCTTTGCTCGTCCATTCAATTTCCATCACTGGCTAAGTGGGGGCGGTTCTTCTCTATATGTACATGTACACTATACTCTATGGACAATGTGCAGGGCTCTTTCCTTTCACGTCCTGCCAACCTCCATTCTTTTATCAGGCGGGAAAAATACCCGAACCTAAAGAGCTTTTTGAAATAGCTTCTTCTTTATAAAAAAACTAAGCACAATAAATTCTGCCTTTGTATTAACTGTAGTGGATGCAAATATTGAAATTTCTATAATACCCAACTTTTTCTAGTTAAATTCACAAAAGAAAACTTGGAAAATCACAAAGAAAAAATGAAGGTCAAGGAAAAGTTACAAGTTAAAAGTGACAAGAATTTGTGCGGTATGTGTGCTCAGTGCTCACATTTTGCATGAAAATTAGTTGGAGCTTTCACCATCAACGACGCCTGCTTGATATATGGATGTGTACAAAGTACAAAGTACATGCACAAATTTCGCATGTATTTATATCAATGAATACCGGGCATGAACAAATTTCGAATCGAAAAGAGGCTGGATGTTTAATGTCTTTTAAATTTTGTATGGAGGCACGAAAGTGAAAGAGACGGAGGACCAAGGACGAAAGTGAAAGCGGGAGAGAGAGATAGAGAGAGAATGCAAAAGAGATGGCTGGAGGATAAGAAAGACGATGAGAAGAAGGCGGAGGAGAGAATAAAGAAAGGAAGCTGGAAAAAGAAAACGAGAGATGGTAATAATTTATTGACTGTCTTACTCTGTCTTGTTTGCCATTTGAGGTCTGAGTATATTGTAAAGAATTACTCTAATATAAGGATACTTTCATTCTTATCCGTAGATTTATTATACACAAGTTTTGTTGTCCTAACCCGAGTCCTCCCCTTCTCGGTTTTCTCATTGTTCCTTCTTCGTCGCCCATGGTGTCATTCCCTTTTTCACTTCTTCCCCTTTCTTCTCCATCTGTCCCTTTTCGCCGCTTTTGCCCTTCTAAATCCTTCAGTTTTGAAGATGGGGAACCTGACACAGGGCGCAACTTAAGCAGAAGCAGACACTTACTGTACCTACTACCTACACAGCAGCTGAACGAAGGAAAGAGCACATACATAAAATATATACATAAATTGCCATGGAAAATGCTTCAGACATTTGAGGTCTAGTTGCTGTTAACTCGAGTATCATCTCCTTTTAACTGTAGGGAGCATAAGGGCGAATCTCTCATTTTTCAATGACACAACTTGATAATTTATGTAGTAGGGGAATTTAGCATTAGATATTTGTACAAATATCTACTATATTATTTTTTTGACAATGTAAAAATTCCAGAGTTTCAATATTTTGAGAAATGGAAGAAGTTGGAGCGATTTTAATGCAAAACCCGTATTTTGATTTCAAAAATTTCAACCCGGCCTTGTCCAACTAAATCTATACAATGTGTTTATATGTATGTGGGCGCACATGGGAAACAACTCACTTATTTACAGCAAGGACTTGTGCAGGAGCAGGAAATTATTCTCGAAATTAAATAAGGGGCAACAAAACACTCCGCACACACTTAAATAATATGCCATCATGAGTATGGTGGGATGAGGTGAGAATACAGTAAAGATTTAAGTATGGATGTAGACGGAGAAAGGAAAAGGTGAAGTAAAATATAAGTATAAATAAATAAGCAAGTATTTGTAAACATCACCAGAGAGATACATAGAAGTATCTCTTGTATGTAATGCCTATGCATGGGAGTGTAGTTTTTTGAGATAGTGGAGTGTGAAAGCTTTACATATAAATATTGCTTCTACTCTCATTCTGGAGAAAATTCGGCATAATACACAAATAGTACAGAGTTTACTGCTCACCAACGTTACGCTCTGTCTCTGTATAATATATTTTTGTGCATAATACTGTAAAATACGGGCTAATGTCCTTGTATTTTGTATACCTAGACAAGCTGGCAACTAAAGCTTAGATGCTACACTCTAGACCGGTATAGTGTGCACATATTTAGATGTTGGAAAGGAGATGCTAGAGGAACGAAGGAAATGCTGTAAATTGTAGTGCGAAGGCATGGAAACATGCGAGAATTCGAAAGTGGGGGAAAATCCTTCATAATATCAATTTATACTGCTCCAGTCACATAACTCAGGTACTTAAGTTGCTTCTTAAGTCGAGTTGAACGGAGGAAACCAAGGAGGCAGGAGTAAGAGAGAAAAACTTGTGGTGCTGGAAGTGGAGATGGAGATTGTTGCTCTGCTCTGGTCCAAGAGAAAAAAATTTTACTCCCAACCCACAGAGATGGAGATAAGCGTGATTACCACGGAGAGAGAGAGAGAGAAAAAAACCGAAAACATGGAAGTTGGAGAACAAGGCAGGAACAAGGGGAAAGCGAAAGCGAAAAAAATGTTTACCCTTGTACCATGAGCACTAAAGGATGTTTCTTTCTTTTTTCACTCATCTTATGTATTTTACCATTTAGCACTTGGAGTAATGCGTATGATTTTGTAGGTTTAGGTATGTATGTATGTATATCATGAATTGTTTTAAAACCGCGTTTTGATGGTATTGTGTGGTTTCATGGTTGTTTTCGTTTTTCGTCCACTTTTACATCTTTCCATCAACAGCAAGAGAACGAATACTTACAAGTTATGTACATATGTATATCATAAGTCCAACTCCAACTTTATTATTAGGGTGCTCAGATGGGTCAAGTAGGAAATTATATTGTACTTATTGTTTATTGTTTATGTACTCTCTAGCCAAGTCAATTTGACGAGTCTATTTTTTTCTTCATTTTTGTATTATCCATCCTTGTGGCGCAAAATCAGACTATAATAAACTAGAGCTACGTCTATTTATCACTTATATAGAAACATTTTCATGCATATCATAAATAGACGTAGCTATCGCCTATTATAGTCTGATTTCGCGCCACAAGGATGGATAATACAAAAATGAAGAAAAAAATAGACTCGTCAAATTGACTTGGCTAGAGAGTATGCATGCTGTTGTAAAAAAGCAATAGTTTCGAGGCGATTTTTAGTACCTTGTTTGCTCTCACTGATGGAAGAATGAGTAAAGACAAAGAGGTTTTTTTCATGCGTTTTTTATTTTAAATAATCTAGAAACTCAGCAGCTGCAATTTAACATGCAATTGAATTTCTTCCTTCTGTGATTATGTACAGACTATAGACAATCTTAGGGGGTTTTATGCGTTGCAATTTTATGTAGAAAAAATGGTGCGAATATCAAAAACGTACAAAGTAAGTTTAATAAGATTGTTTATTTTGTATTTTTAACAGTACAAAACGAAGGCATGAATTGTATGACGTATAGAGTATAAGAGTTGATTTCTCAAAGAAAAATATATTACGGTGTGACAGCTAATCTAGAGTAGTACTAAGGAGTCGAATGCAAAAGGCAGAACAAAACGTTGGGTTTTTGTTTTTATGTAGCATTGTTTTTTAACTTTTTAGAAAAGTCGAAAAATGTTGGGCTGTTGCTGTTGTGGAAGTGAACGGAAGCCGTGGTTCAAAAATGTTGGCTGAGATCGACGTAGTATAATTGGTTGTTGATGTACAGGTGACTGGGTATGGTGATGGTGCTGAGGAGGAAGATACTCCCGTTGTGGAGGCTCAGGTGGTGGAGGAATGTATTCAGGATGTATTGTAGGCTGAGGTTGAGGTGGGAGGTATTCGCGTTCTGGAGGTGGCTGTGGTGAAGGGGGAATATAGGTCCGGGTTGGTCGATCTGGGGGTAAATACTCATTCGGAGGGGTGGGAGGATTCGTAGGTAAAATAGGAAATTCAACATCCGGTTTTCGGTAATTGTAGCCCTCATGTCTACCAATACCACGGAGTAGACTCACATCCGCGTGACAAGTCGCCATTATGACGGCGAGAATAATCTGAAATTAAGAGACAAAAACAACAATAGTATTTATCCTCACCGTCATTATTATAGCCAAGGTCGTCTATCCAACTGCACTGAAAAAATATTAAATGTTTTAGTCCAAAATTCTCACAATTGTAGAAAAGTACTTACAAAAAGCTTCATGATTTCCCTCTTGATGAGTTGATGCTTTCTGGAACTTTTGGTGGTCTCTGATGACATTTCACTGGGAATGGCGTCCTTTTTATACTGCCGGGCTCCACCAGTCTTCTTCGCTGGACATTGAACATTTATGCAAAAATTTCCAATTTACATATATAATTTCTCCAGTATATACATTTTGACGGCATATTACATAGGAAAATGCATACTTTTCCAGCTATTCAAGAGAAAAATGTACATAGTAACATTCATTTTTGTTGTATGTGTGTGTGCAATTTGCATAGTATCAAGTTTTTACTGTTTAAAGACGGCGTATTAAATTTCGATTCTCCCACGTGTGACGTTTGTCCTGTAAGTACGGCTTTAAAAATGCAAAGCAACTACATAGCATCTGACTGGACCTGGATTTTGGATAGTATCGGCAAAGATGGTTAAAAGCTATATTATTTGGTATATTTTTTACAGTGCATGTATACAATATCATAATATAACAATATTACTGATGAAATTTATTGGTAATGGCAATAAATGTCAACGAGTAAATCTAAGAGAAAACGAAAGTTATAGACAGGCGGATCGTGGTTTTGGAGGAAAAGCAGAAAAGGTAGAAAAACCAGATTAATGCAGCCATACATTTTTTCAAAGGAAAATGAAGATGACACAGGTAATATTATGCATGTATGTGCATAATCAATTTTCCAAGTACAACTATTAAAACGATAGTATTATAGATTCCTGGTCTTACAGGCGCTCAAATTATACTTAAGTATGTAATCCCACATTCATTGTATTCTGATTTTCAGAGAGTGGGTTATTGCAAGTGGAACGTCAAATAATAGAACACCAAGTTATAATAGAAATCTATGCATAAAAGCTGTCCATTTAGAATTACGTAACAAGGCTATTACATTTTAAACTTGTTTCAAAAGAAAATTGCCGTGTGTGTTTATGTTTTTCAGGAATAATTAAAACAGTTTGTGGGATTTTATTGCTTCATAAATTAGTGCATAATCATAACTTATTCCAGGGTGGACAAGTAAATCCTGAGTATTTTTACACACACACGTGCATACATAACCCTCAAAAAAACTGAATTTGAGCATGAGGATTTTGCATAGTCACCGAATGTCACGAAATTTGCTGTGCATGT
>JAQIVE010005560.1:0-12721 GCA_034698285.1 Sminthurinus bimaculatus | reverse complement strand
TTGCTTAGCTTTAGGCCTAGTTTCATAATATACTACTAAAAATACAATTGCAAGTAATTATTTCACGGCTGGTCGATACCTTAAAAAAATACTCATATACATATTATACACTACACAATATCAGAATGTTTTCAGCAATATATCGCTGTATACATGTTCACATATATGGTCTAGAATCTAATATATTATATCGTTTACGATATCAAGTCAATGTTTTATTCAAAATAGCTCTAGCATTTATTTATGAAGGTCTCTATCATATTCCGTATCAGGAGTTTATGCATGAATGTCTCAATGAATGCTTGCGAATGCCAAGCCAACTTACTGTCGTCGTTCCTCTCGTGGTGTATAGATAGTCTAGAGTACAAACCAAACTCGTCATTTTACTTTCATAGCACCACATCCACACCTAGTTACTTTATACATTCACCATTTTATGTGCATATCATCACCAGCCTTTGCAAATCGAGATAAACCATGCATGAACTACACGGTTTCTCTTCTTTCTTTGCACATGCTGCGTATTTATGTGGTGTGGGGTTTGTGTATTTCAAAAATGATGCGAAAGAACACACACAACTGTGGGAATTTCCGTCTCCTTTTATGTCTGTATCTAAATATTTTTCTGTTTCTCCCTTTCTCAGTTCTCAGTATCCAATCTTCAATCTACAAAATGAATGAAATTGAAATGTATAAAATCTATAAATAGGATCGGTCAATACTAACAAGCAAAGGTTAGTTGCTTTGTACTCGGAATCGATCTAAAAATGACAGCACTAGTCAAACCAGGTCTTCTAAAATTCCTGATTGGCAAATAACGTGCCAACTTATCGATGTTGAATTTTTTTGTGCCTTTTGTGAGCCCCAAAATTCCTATAAATTTACTGTGTGAGAAAGTGAAACATTGATTTGCAACAACGCCGAAATCGAAAAGTTTGCAAAAAAATTGTGCATGAGGGGTATGTGACCTGGTTTGACTTTTCGTGTGATTTTCAGGTCGAACCCGAGAATAAACGAAACCTTTGGTTGTCAATATGTTCTTTTTTGTGCGTGTCATTCACCCTATATAACAAACATTTTCGTCTTTTATATAATATGTACAATGTACAGATATTGTATAAACAATGATGCAATTCAATTACCTAGCATACATTTGCTTGAGACCTCCGGCTATTATTTTGCAAACTCGGAATATTTTCCTGAGTGCTCGATACTCTAATTTTTAGTGAAAAGCCGCGACGCAATAGTAGATAGTTACATATGGTTTTACATCAAAGGGTTATCTGTGATCTGTGATCTGCATATGATGTAACATGGAGGCTAACGTTACATTGTATCCATATGAAATATGAATGTTTAGTCGTATAATATATGTATACTGCCTGGAATATGGAAATCTTTTATTGTTGGCTATAAATAAATTTCACTGACTTTTTACTTTTGATTTTCAAGTACACTCCACACTCTAGTTTCCATCCCATCCAATATTTGCGTTGGGAAATGAAGAAAGGAGGACGCAAAAGATTTGTGTGCATGCATAATATGTTTATGGCACGGACAAATTTAAGTGTAGCTACTAGCTACCTATACTTTTACTCTCTTGATTCTTGATATTTACATTTATTTTCGTTTTCATTTGAAAGGATGACTTTGCTCCGCTTTTATAGTTCCTTTGAATTTGGAATCGAGAAAATAATAAAGACATCTTTAATCAAATACAAAACAGAACAGTATTCAAGTGTAATGTGTAGAGAAATAATAATGTGCATATGTGTAACAGCAACAAATCGTCGGTGTAGATGCAAAAATGGTCATATTCTATGTCTTCAACATAGTATGTGACCATTTTTGCATCTACACTGACGAAATATATTATTAAAGTAAATTCGTATATGTACTTACAGAATATGCGTTGGGCAATTCCATTTACAATTTATATTATATTACATTATACAGAAAGCTCTCTCAATCGCAGCATAATATATATTTTTCATCGCTCTATGGCATGATTGCGTATAGTATAGTATGCATCAATCGGAAGGAGAGAAAGTAGGGAAGAGAAAGAGAAATATGTTGAAATGTAAAATGTAAACCATAATGCAATTTATGATCGCATTATAAAATGCTGTGTATCCAGGATATAATATTATGTAGGCTGAATTTTGTTTCAAGTCTCCAGTTTCCAGCTGTCTTTTGTAACAGGAAATTCAAATTACTAGAACATTGAGCTAGAATGCACAAAATAAGATACACAATAATGTCCTTATACAGAGATACAACAATAATAAAATAAAAGGCAATATTTTTGTCTCTTTCTCTCTCTCTCCCTTTCTCTGTATAATAATAAAATATGGAGTGGAGCAGTCCATTGTACATTGTACATACATTGTACAATACACAATACACGACAGGATGATGTTTTCTTCTTCTTAACTCGTCTACACAACCGAATTCCTGGGAAAATGAAGGGACATTGGGAAAAGCACTTTAGAGAAGTAATCTTGTATAGACTTATAAAGAGAGAAAGAGAAAGGAGTGAAAAAGTGAATCTATGGAGAAATTTAAGCATAAAATGAGCGTACAATATTGATGGCCTACATTTTCCCCTTTTCTTATGTCATCGTGGGACTCCACGTTGAAATACTTTTAAAAAATTCCCAGGAGAAAATTCTCCAAAAGAATCCTACCACTTTGATAAGTTTCTCTCTGTGTTTCTCCTCCATTTTCTCTCTGTTTTGTAACCTCCTCCACATTTTCTCCTACTTCGTCTTCACACTAGTTACAGTTGAAAGTCTAAGATTCAGAGTTCGGGTACAATACAAATTTTCCCAGATACAACTTGTTTTCAAATTTTCTTAAATTTACTAAAGGGCCTTCAAGTACATTACGATGAACCAATAGAAAATAATGCACTTTCCTTGTTTTCCCACTTTGATACTTTCCCATTTTGAATTTTTCATTTTACAAAATGATTTCCTAGAATTATTTTAGAGGAGAAGGTTTTTTTTGCAAAACATGAATGCTTCATTATCGCATGTACATTGTGTGCAGTGTACATATGTACATTTTAAATTTAATTTTAAATATGGCGGCATTTAAATTTAGAAAATTTCCAGGGTCCTTGCAGAGCTGGTGTAGGAATTCCAGTGGAATGAATACACGCATATTATTCTTTGCAATATAAAACATACGTCAAAAAGACTCTGTTGGTACTCATATATGCATGCATGCATGTGTGACTTTCTTTAATGCACAGATGGTGAAAGTGGGGGAAAGAGTTGGATTGTGCAGTTACACTGATGAAATCATCTCCACAGATTCAAACACAGGAATATAGGCTAAACATGGACGAATACGAATTCCTAATCGGATTGCACAATTATGTTATACTTTGGCCTATTTTGAATTTAGAACATACTCCTAGTATATAATATATAATATGGGTATGTACATATGCATTTGCCGGTTTAAAATTCTTCTGGATTTCGGGTTTTGGTTTGGTTTTCGAAACGTAGTGCCGAGCTTTTACAAATTAAGTTATTACTGTTCCAGTTATTTCTATTTCCTCTGTTGCACTGCTTCATGCTTTCTCTCTCTCTCTCTCTGTCCTACTCGACTGTTTGCATTTATTTCATTGTCATTGGTGGAAAGTCAACTATTTATACACTTTTGTCAATATCAAATACGCTACCCTGTCTTTCTTTCTTCTATTTATTTTCTGTGCAGAGATATCTTTGCATACAACTGTCCGTGTATGTGGCTGGAAGAACGCTTTCTAGAATTCATTTGAAGGTGGTCCTCTCGTATCTACAGAATTACACACGGCAAAGTAGAAACACAAATATTACTATCCATGCCAAATGCAATATTACCCCACTCCTTTCCATACAACTGTACAAATGTGTACTCTTCTGTAGATTTGTAAATATCCACCAGTTACTCCTTGTTTGAGGCTTAACTTTTGGACCATGTCGGTTATATTTTATGCATACATACTTTTTATTCCCTGTGTGTATGTATTATGGATATCGCAAAAATACATAATATTCGGAGTCGTGCTACAGAAAATTTTAACAAAGCCGTAACATCCAAGGTGTAACATACATAAAATCTGTAGCATAAATTTGTAGCATGAGTTTTGTGAAATTCTGTAAATTTCGGCAGTTCTGATCAAATTCTCAGTCTAAAAAGTATTGCGCAGCTGTTAGACATGTTATAAAATTGTTCTTTTAATGTTGATTACCGAACTGAAAATTGAATGGAAAACTCGCCATCCAACTTTTGATCTCTTGAAATTGTAGAGTGACTCTAATATACGCATTAATTTTTCAAATAAGTCGAAAATCGATATTAAAGTTAAAATTTTACTTGTTTTTTGGGGGTTCGGTAGAAGTTTTTAATTATTTTACAGATTTTAAGTTTCATGCTATGTGCTTTACACTTAATGTTACAAACCTTTGTAACATGGTTCTCAGTAGTGTATTATTTATTATTTCCGCCTAAAACGTAAATGACTCTACATACTTATGTACTCGCACAGCTTATCCATTTAATTTATGGAGAAATTTACCTTATAATATTGCATGTATATACATAGTGTACATAAAATATATAGTTAGATGCTATGTACATAGGTTGAAATGGGTTACTCTTTGGAAATCAAATATTTGATGACTTGGTACTGGAAGCTTTCAAGTACGTTTCAGAGCCGCATCGACCTGAAACCTGGACGATGGCTAGAAATTAGGGCAAATTTTCTGCATCTACGGACATCTAACCCACAATTGTTGAATATACATAAATTCATTTGAATACCTAATGCATAATTTTAAATGTATACATATTATGCATCGCTATATTTTATATTTTACATAAGGAGCAAAGGATATTTCAAATAAAAAGTAAAATCCGTTAGCTTTGAACTTTCAGTCTTTCCATGGGATGAAACTAGAACGACTTTATTCGGGAATATATAACCAACCTATAATAAAATAAACAATCTTTACCAAAAGCAACCAAAAGATTAGTTTATCATCATCATCATCAGTTGTCATATTATATATCGCCTGCTTCTTATTCTGAACTTACGTGGGGAGTCCATACGGACTGCGGACATTTATCGTTAAAGACATCAGTACAAGCATAACATTTTTTTGCAATGCAGTTATGAAACTAAAGCACCATTGCGAAAGAAAACTAACTGTTAAGCAAAACCAAGAAAATAGATTACACAGATGCAACTCTTAAAATTGGATGTCTGATGAATTCAAAGTGTATCGTACCGTTCAAGGGATGTGATAAACGTAGCAAAATGAAGGGAGAAAGGAAGGAAGCAATGAATATAAGTATCTAACGTATGAGTTGGCTTGGTTGTAAAACTTTTGTAACTTACACTTACGGTTTAAAGTGAGATAGTTATCATTTTTTAAAAGGATCATTTCAACTTTTTTCTTTTTTTTCGTCTTTCTTAACGTTGGACCTTCTTTTACTTAGACCAAAAGTTATTGTCCTTGTTCAAAGTATAAAGCCGTTTCTTCCACTTTCTCCGTAACCGTTGGGTAGCTTTGCCCAATCTATTGTTGGACAAAAACTATATATGGTATGGCGATGAAAAGGCGTGGAGAGACTTTGTACGTCCATACGTACATCTATTTATATGATGGTATGTGCTCGAGTTTTTTAATGTGTCGCGAGAAAAGAATTTCCGAATTCCAGGCGATTACACGTAATGTCGTAACGGTGAATCCTACACATGTATGACCCATATTTACTCGTGCTGTAGAGGTGCTTATGTATTACATATATAAATACATATGTACTCATCGTCCTGCATCCACAATCAATTTACAGCCTTATCTTTTATAGAAACGACCAAGGTAACTATCTACAATACTTAATACATTATATCGCAGTATAATGCACACGCCTCTATACATTTTTATACAATACAACGTAATAAAGAGTTGAGTCTGTGTTTGAACGTTTTGTGGGAAAGTTGACAATATTTTTTCTTTTTCTTCTTCTTCTCCCATTTTGGTCTGAAGGCAAGAATAGGATAGAAATCCCGAAAATGGAAGAAAAGCAGCAGGACTATTCAATATTGAAGCCCAGAGTTTCTCATCATGTTGTATATAATGTATATAGATATAAAGTCCTTATCCTCATGCCTCATGCAGCCCTATACACAAAACTTTCTTCATCTTCATCTCCATCTTTTTTCAGGTTCAAAGATCTAAAGTAGTCTAATAATAAGAATACATGACCAGTCAGAGTCGACATTTCCTCCATCTCGTTTTTTCTCTCCTTCTAAACAGTACCACAGTACTTTTTCCAACTACACACCGCGTACATACTACATACATACAATTGTACACTTTCAACGTCTATATTGTGTGGTTCTGTAAAATAAAGTACAGGACTTATTTTACATGATAAAGGACTTCAAGTTACGAACAATGTATTAGTGTAAAGTGTGCGGAATTTTTTTCGGGGGTTTTTTCCCTTTGACTTTGAGAGAATAACGAAAGAACCAAAGATAGAGAGAGAAGGAAAAGAAAAAGGACAGAAAAAACGGGAAACGAGACGGACCTGCACCATGTCACATGTGCGGCGCTATATAAATATTGTACAATATTCTGTATGTTTAGTGTATGCAAGCCAAAAGGAAATAGCAAAGGAAAAGCTATACAGAAGTGTGTATTACTGTACATTGTACGTACAACGTACAGTAATACACACAATTTCTCGCAGCAAAAGTCTCTCACTTTTTTTCTTTTCTTTTCTTAAGTGTAATAAATGACCTGAAGGTCGAAAACGTAAATCTCCATGAATGGAGGGACTCGGAGGACGTGATTGATAAACTTGTTCTCCCTCTTCTTCTTCGTTTGTGTATGTATATTGTATATGTAATAACTATGCACAATCCACACTTTTGCTACAGAATACAAAGTGTACATAAATATGTACTGCGCACTTCTTTCCAGTTCAGCTCAGCTCAGCCGTTTCTCCTTCGTTTTCTCACTATATTCTCAATCCCCCACAATATGTGACGGAAACTCAGTTGACTTTTCTAAACTTGAGGTGGCTTTCAATTTCCTCCTTTTGCCACTGGAAGCAAAACGAGAACGAGAGAGAGGGAGAGAGAGAAATAGAGAAAAAAAACTCAGGTCAGGATACCCCATCATCTCAATCTTTCTATTACCTTTCTCCCTCTTGGATTCCCTTCTCCACACTGTATGAATTTTGAATATCTCAAGTACACCGTAATACACCAGCAATAAAATGGGGAGATAGAGAGAGACAGAGAAAGACAGACAGTGAAAAGGACGGAGAAAGAACTCATGTACAACACTTACATGTTAAACTGTGTTGGTTATGTTATTAAGGTAACGGCGAGTCCAGTCAGGCATACTTTGACGTATCTACATTCCCCCATACGTATGCATGTAGCAAAAAGTGACGTAACGTGATTATTTCATATCTGGACTTTCTGCATCGTTGAGTTCATCATTTAAATTGAACCCTTTGGAGTTTCCTCAATAAATTCTCAAGTTCCTTTGCCAACATACTCGAGACTTTTGGGTTTTGGGTCGAGAAATCTATGTATATACTATATACACACTTACAATTCTTGAATATTATTCATTCGTACTCCTTTCCATTTGTAAGCATTTCCAATATTCAATTCAATTGGAAAAATTTAGATTAACACCATACGCCATGTCATGCCAAGCCCTACATATGCAGATTTTCTACTTTAGTTACATTTTGTGAGAAGCTTCAAGCTAAAAAGCGCACTTTGATGCATTTGAAAAATATTCATTCCATATAATAAAATACCGTTGGAAGAAGTGACCAGTAAGGTCTCGGATAAGAAATTCGTCTGTATTAAAACCTTTATTAAATTCAAAGCAAGGAAAATGAAATATTGCCCGTCGAAAAATGATTAAAAGGGATTTTGGAGGGATGGGCTAAAAGGTGTATTTGGATGCAATATGTATAGTTTATATAGTATATATACATGTATCTATGTATTTCAATCCAATCAATCCATTTCATCCAATATACAGAAATCGCTTCACATACGCCGTATTTATTTACACGTGTAAAATCTCTGGGTAAAGCCTGGCAGTTAGACCATTTCCTTTGCTTTAAGATTACATAAGCATTTACACTATAGGTAACTGTACGTTTGTACAGTTACGTACGTTGCTGGAAAGGTGGGAGGAGGAAATATATTATAGGTGCAAGTCAAGTTAACATCTTCCATGGTCCTTCAGCTTCAGCTCAATTTGTCTGTAAATACTACGGGATAAGGAGGATTTCCTTCCGAAGATTTATTCTCCTCTTTTTCTTTTTATCATCTCTACTCTTACGAATGCTACATTTCGGAGAAAAACTCTTGTTTGTATTCATTCAAGATTGAAGTCCAGCCTAAATATAGGTAGTGGATAGTAAATCTATTCTTATACATACGAATCACAGGAAAATAGCTCAAAGTGGTTTCTACAGCCCAACTTTATGTACTCTCTTAAAAATAGTGATGTACAGGCTGCTACAATTAAAACTAAAATTCTGAAAGTGAATTTTTCAAAATAATAAAAACATCAAGTTCTTGTTCATAGAGTAATATAGTCTAAAGTTTATTACGAAATGTTTTTAAATTCAATTTGTACCCCAGCTAACGTATTTCAGAACCAAAGCTTTACTTGTTCAATGTATTATAATTTTTTAAATTTCTTTCCAACACGATTTCAAAAAGAACCTGTACACTGTAAATACACACAGTTTACAGTGGAATGACGAGGTTTCTGTGAAAATTCCAAATTCTACGTCGACTACAATACAGTTTTATAAATTGTATCTATGTGTGTGTATTAATGTAGGCGGCATCTGAATCGAAGGTATAATTGACAGCATATTATGTAACACATTTGTTTATCTTTCTCCATTGCTACAATTTAACTTTGGATTCGAAAACTTAAATCATTGGTCTCAAGACTCAAGACGTCATATTACGCTACATTTCATTTCCAATTCTTGAGCAGGGCGATGATGACTATTAGCAAACATGTCTTTATACTCGTGTGAGGAAGATGATGGCAATGGGCTTTATACATACATACATAGATAGAATAAAGCAAAAAATATCTACTTGACGAGTTGCTCTCAATGTAAACACACACACACACACACATGAAACCACAAGAATAGAAAGGAAATGGGGAAAATAGAGAAAATGTGTGTATTTTGGCCTCGTTGGAGGTTTTCTATATTTATACTGCTAGTAGATTGCAGATAGATGAGAGGGACGACTATTGCATATCACATCACAATCTTCATGCTGCTGTCCAAAGTCAAAGCCAAAGCCAAACCAACCCAAATCAAACCCAAGTCAGGCCAGTCAACAAGCACTTGAGACTGGAGGCAACCGCTCGAGAAAGGGAGGATAGGGGGAAAGTGAAAAGGAAAATGGAAAATACGTCCATTGAAAAAAAAGTTTTCAAACTGGCAAACATTGAGAGAGGAGAGAGTAAAGAAAGCTTTTGACTCTTTCAATACCCACAACCTACACACGTACATACACCCACTATATCTAGGTATGTGTCTACTACTTATGTATTAGTTGTGTCTATACTTATTTTATGTGTGGCAATGACTGGTTTGGTTTATTTCCTACGCTTCCTTGGGATTCTCCTCTAACAAGCATATATACATATACGTAGGAAAATGCGAGCAGATAAAGGAGAAAGAGGGCCAACAACAAGGAACCGTCAGCAACTTTAACTTAAACTTTTATCCAACTTGAAGCAAGTAAGTAGTCACATTCACCAAAAGTGATTGTAATATTGGGATGTGGTGGAGGTTGAAAGAGGAAAAAGTAAGTAAAAGTGCGGGTGCTTGCATATATTCATGTTTTATGTGTGTGTTTGTGTGTGTGTATGTATAGAGAAAATGTATGGAAAAAGTAATATTACAAGGATAAGTTATGGGGATTTGAATTTTCACATTGACTCTCCGTAAACGGTGGAAGGAGCACAGAGAGAGAGATAGAGAGAAAGAACAGTGAAGAAATAGGGAGAAATAGAAAGAAAGAAGTTGAACATTGAACATTGAACACTGAACATTGAGTGATGGCCTTGGTCATGGGAAAGAGAAAAAGAGGATGCTTTATATTATGCACACACACCATATTTGTGAGACGTGGGTGGCTAAAAGAGGAAAATTGATGGAATGCACGGAAAACACGTCACACTCAAAATTCTCTCCAAGAAAGTTGAAAAGTGCATCAAGGAAAAATATTGTATTATACCTAAAGCTAGAGATAGAGAGAGAGCGATAGAGAAACATGGATTATGTACAAAATTTACTGGGATTCTTTTATATGTAGGTAGATCCATACGCTATACTATGTATCTAAATAGGTAAAGATGTAACAACATATTTGATGAAAGATTGAAATGGACATGAGTCAGTCATATAATATGAAGATATCTCTCTATTGTAGAATCCAACATCCAGTCACCTTGCATCAATACTGCTTCTAATATTTATATCCATGCCAGAGTCCTTCTTTCACGGTCGGCTTTTCTGGGGTTTGACTTACTTTTTTTGTGGCAGCATAGATATACATCTATGTAGAAGAAGAATAAGCAGAAGCGTTCAAGAAAAACAAGAAAAGAAGAAGTGCGCCAGTTTATTTACTTTGGTTACGGTTACTGGCTGACTTGAGCTGCTTTTCAGCTTTGCTTTCCCACTCCAACTTACTTTCTCCCATTTGGTTTGGGGAAAAAGAATAGAAGTCTATATTACAAATACGTATAATATATACAATGTACAATGCATATGAATACACAGCTATGGCCGGCAGTATATTAGAACTAGTACTAGTGCTGAGAAACTGCTGAGAAAGTAGAGTAGGAAATAGAAGATCTGTAAACCCAAGACTTCTCCACAGAATGTATGATATGGACGGAATGTGTCTGACTTGTATGTATGTCTGTCTGTATGTGTAAGAGGTAGGATTTTTTTCTAGTTCAAAAACGGCCATCCACAATCCACACAGCCATCTACATGGAAAGATAGATAGAGGGCGAGAAATGGAGAGAGAGAGAGAGAAAGAAAGAGAAAGCGATGGACGGAGAGAAGCCAAAAAGCAAGTGCAAGGACAAGTTTGCGAATGTTGGTTGGTGAATTGCGAATCATGAAATGGCTACGAATCAACAAACCGTGGACGTATTTTTTCATCCAAGTTAAACAAACAGAATGGGCCCCGTTATTATACTTGAGTGCCAAGATCATGCACTGACGTAGATTCATATGCACATGTACAGTACTATGCATATGTACGGGCTAACTATTTGGACCATTTTTGTTGAAAGTAGGAGCCCTTGTTTTCTAAAACTCTAACAGAATTAACTAAGGATTACAAGATATTCCAACCTCAAAGGACAAATACGTAGTTGGATGGTAGCTTTGCAAAGAGAAAAAATATCACAAATTTGCCAGTTTTTCACTGTCTGAAAGTTGTAGGTCGTATAGGGACATGTGCAGCTAAAACTTTCTTCAGAAAGGTTTCTGAGACACAGTGCAAATCTATCATTAAATCTTTGGATCTTGTAATAAGCAAATTCGAAAGACAAAAATTAGTATAGCTAGCACATAAAAGCTTGGAATTTCAAGAAAAATATCATAGCTGGCCAGGCTAGTATATATTTTACATAGATACACATTTTCATGTAGCTACGGACAGATGCAGAGGCAGCTCTTCCGTTCAAACTTCAAGCCCCACATTTTTGAAGTCTACTTGTCCTGTGAACAAAAAATAGTTTTACTACGTTAGTCTCTATATTTTCCAGTTATTAAACACTCAGCAGCGGCTTTATCGTACCATGCTGAAAAGATTTCTTTCTCTTGCTTTCTCTGTATGTATGTATGTATGTTTGTATACGTATGTCCTTGTCTCTCCTCGTGGAGAAATTTAACGAGTTTATGTTTTTACTGTCATTTTTTCTTCTCTTTGTGCAGTACATAGTACATACAATGTATTATAAAATATACTATTCAGTATTCATTTCCACAGCATACATGGTATGTGTACACCCAGCACAGTCAAAGTCAGCAGCAATAAGCACCGTAAAAAAATAATGGAGAGAACGGGATCGTTTCATATCATATTATTACTTATAAATGTGATATGAGCTTTAAATTGATGACTCCTAGGCGCAGATAGACAGCACACACGGTAAATTAACTTTGATATATATAATGAAACACGATATTACAGATATTTTCTCTCTCTTCGTAATAATAAGTATCATTATTATTACTGCTGAGAGCTAAAAATACAATGAAAATACTATACATATGACGTTGAATGAATGTATCACATTACGTACAGTTACATACGTTGCAAACAAAAACGAAGTAGAGTGAAACTGGTTCAAGTACTGCAGTAAAATAATGTTCAATGGGGATTTGACGGGAGTTCATTTATGTCCTAATGATTTTATTGCAATTGTGTGGAATGGCATTGTTCAATTTGAATGCTGTTTTTGACGGCAGTAAATGTTGCTGTAATGTAATAGTTTTTAACCATTATCTTAAACTACATTTAATTTCTAGTGCCTGTATACATAAATATAACCCCCGAATTCTAGTCCTCCACTTAGTCTCAATCTCAAACTCAAACTCAAAAAAAATCTTGTTTCTATAGAATTTA
>JAQIVE010005559.1:0-12722 GCA_034698285.1 Sminthurinus bimaculatus | reverse complement strand
TGCTGGTATTTTTTGTAATATTAAAGGATGTGGAGCTAACCTATTTAGCCAAAGTTACTCATGGATTCTCTGGTGCAGATCTCACGGAGATTTGTCAGCGTGCTTGTAAATTGGCTATTCGTCAATCGATTGATGCTGAAATTCGCAAGGAAAAGGAAAGAGCACAGAATCCAGACGCAGTTATGGATGTAAGTATCCTTTTTTTCTCCTTAGTATTCTTCTTTAGCTGTTATCTGTTGTTAGGTATACTTCTTGCATAATTATACCGTTAATTTAAGCATTATATATCATATTTAAAAAATAGCAGAAAAAATACATAAAGCAAAGGAGAATGCCCGAGAGGATCTTTTACAAGATGTGTAATGCGTTTTTTCACTTCTTTTTTTAGACCGATGAGGAAGATCCCGTTCCTGAAATCACAAAAGCCCACTTTGAAGAGGCAATGAAGTTTGCCCGTCGCTCAGTCTCTGATAATGACATTCGCAAGTATGAAATGTTTGCTCAGACTTTACAACAGTCGCGAGGGTTTGGGCAAAACTTCCGATTCCCTGGTCAAGGTTAGATTTTGCATTCATTATTGTTCAACACAATTTATATTTACCATCCTAATTACTAATTAATGATTTTCCTGATAACATTCAAGGAATCTCTTGTATAGAACATACGTATTAAAGTACATGTGATTTGTGATTTGGATTAAAAAGAAAAATCTAAAATTAATATTTTGATGCATGTATTTAGGAGCGGGAACTGGATCCGGTGGAGCTGGAAGTGGAAGTAACCCCCCTGGACAAGGAGGCAATTTTAACGAGAATGAAGAGGATGACCTTTACAGTTAAATATCAGTAATAACAATTCTTGTACATATTTAAAGAATTATTATTATTTAAAATAGAATGTAGGTCATATTTGTATGTGCTTGGTTGCGGTTAAAAAAAGAAGCAAGAGAGAAAACAAGAAGAAAAAATTATTATAAGTGATTATTTCGTATTATTGTAATTTAATAATAAACCATTTCAAATTTATATACTTATCAACACTTTTATTTCAACAATTTTTTTGGAATCTTGCAATACATTTCATTTTAAGCCCCAACCACTACTATAATATTATAAGTTTGTATAATTCGATCGAATTAGCGTTATTTCATAAAAAAAAAGTAAAATACATTGAATGATTAATATGAATTGAATTTTTTTATAAACATAAACATATATAAATCTTCAGTCTCCTAATGGTTGGTCAAATTTATATGCACAAATAATATAGCCGTAGATTTTCAATTTTTAGTATCGGATTTTCGGTTCGTTAAATGTAGGGTAGTGTTTTCATGCTATGTATTTATAAAACCAAAGAAGGCTGAAGAAAGCAAAAATAATGTAGCTATTCAAGATAAAGTCTATTGCTGTTTAATTTATGAATTTTTGCTGTCAATTTCTTTCAAAATAATTACGTTTGTTTGTATTCGCTGGTCTTTGTATGTATCATGCTGTTTTGCGATTCAATTTATTATTGAGTTTTAATTTATTAAAGATTGTGTATAAGATGACTAAATCTGCAACGTTGAAATATGAAAGGTCTTTGAAATGAGAGATGTATACAAAATTAAAAAGAATTCACTTTTTTGCAAGACATTTAACATTTTTGATATCAAGATTATATATTTATTCAGCAATCAGGCTAATATGTTATGTTAAGGTTTACATTATTTGCACAAGGTTGTCTCATATTATCATGTAATCATTTTTCATCGATCAGTACAATACTTCGTGACTTTTGAATGAAATTCACTATCCTGAATTACAATATTAGCTTACTTACGAATTACTAGTAGTAATTTAGAAGTTTTCAGAGAATCGGAAAGGATAAAATGCCAAAATTTTTTTGAGCACGGTACCTGAACTTTAATTTAATGTTCCAAAGTAGATGCATGAGACTGTATATCATCTATCATCATAACCATAATAATTACTACTGACAATAATTACATTAAGTTTCATAATGCTACATGTAGTACATCATATTTTATGAAATCAATTACTATTCATTACATACTTTTCTTGCTCCCTTGCGTGCACAAACATTTACAGTCATACATTGTAATATTTACTGGTTTTGCTCACTTTTATCATATTTAGCAGGTGGAAAAAGCAAGAAGCAGAGACAACAATATATGAGAAATTAACCCTTATAATTAATGCCATCCAAATTAATTATCATTATTATGTAACTTTTATTTCCGTCAATATTAACTAACTTTCATATTGTACTGAATTAGTCAAAACACATTACATAATATGTATTTTATAGTTTATAATAATGCCATCGTATTTCATTAGTGACATACCCGAGAACCTTGGTTCACAACTTCAAATTGGCTAAGTAAAGAGATTTGAAATGGTGAATCAAGAATATTCTCAGGTGCACCATTATTTTGATGAAAACATAAACATTTACATAAACGTACTTATATTCTGTCCTACTTTTTATCATCATCATCATCATTATCAATTATCATCATACAGTCTTACAGGTTAAATGCTATTATTTTATTTTCTTCGTGTATACGTAAACATTAAAAATCTGATCAAATACTCATTCAGTCCCCTTCAAAAACATGAAATCAACAATGATAATGGTCAGGGAATCCTTGCTACATATTATATATACAATTTATTATAACTTTCCTACGCTGTTTATTATTTTTTACTACTACATAATATAGTATACACACAACAGCTTTATATGTATCATAAATCAAAAATAAGACCTGGTTTACATTTCTTTCATCCTAGGTGTACATGAAAAACTTTCAAATTTGATACTGAAGTGTTCAGTCTGAAAAACTATGAAAATATACACCATATTATTATTATATTTTTATGGTCATTGTTAGTATTTAGACAGAAAGGGAGGATTTCGACGACAAAAAAATATATAATTGCATACACAATATTATAGACTCCAGATTAAAAAAGCGAGACGGCCAGAAAACATCATAGTTCACAATTTAATCATATTATTATAGTATGATCCCTGTTCTTCACTTCAAAACAGACGTGTAGCAAAAAAAAAACTAAACATAATAATAATAATATATTATTTGTAGTAAAATACGGCCGTGGTAAATTTCTGTACTAAAAGCACTAAGCACTGGAAAAATGTGATAGTATTATAATCTATAATCTGTAAGTACACATACATTATACATACTGAAGCATATTCTGTTAAGTCCATTGCATACATGAATGATTTTCGCAGTTTTACATCATTATTTATAATGGACTGATTAAACTTTAACTGGTATTTTAAATTTTAAATATACACACTCTTCACCACCAACACATACACTTTTTGTTTTTCCGGCATTACTTACTATTAGTTGTATATCTTTACATACGTTTGAACATTAAAATCTGTGTATACAACGGGTCTCTTATTTTACCAAACTGTCAGTTTGTAGTTTTTTTTAACAATAATAATAATAATCTAACATTATACTATGCATATTATTATTGTATGTATATTTTATATTTTCAATTACAATCCTTATTATTATTATCTGAATAATCCCTTATCCTCACATAATTGTAACAGTATAGAATAAAATTTATACACTTTGTAATGTATTACGGCGACCATAGCTGATTTCTGTTCCGACTTCCCGGGAGAAATCAGACCCAGAAGGTCAATAATATCTACTTTATACCATTTATCAAGTTGTTAACTCTGACCTCAAATCAGAGTCCTCGGGAAATCGATGGGTGAAAAAGTATGGTCAACGCATCATACTATTATGTATAATAATATAATATTCATACTGAATACATAAAAAAAAGTGAAAGTAACTTTGTACACACAATTATAAAAATGTGGGAAATTATATTATGGTAGATAATAGTAAAAATATCTACTTTATACTTTATAATATAGTAGCATAATAATTCTATAATATTATAATATTACACACCTCTTTCTGGAGTCCGTTAGTTTAGTTGTTGCTCCAATATATGTATTATTACTTATCTTATAATGACAGTAACTAACAAAAGGTTATTTTTACTCATGTTTGTTTGGCTTGTATAATAATAAGTCATTTTTCTTCAAACATTTTTTCATTACTAATTGTCCCACAAATATGTTGCATTTGCATTCCTTCTTCTTCTGTTCAAGTTCAAGTCATCGATGATTGAGATATCATATCATTAAATAATATTACTATTTAAATTGCCAAGAAAAGGACGATGGGACAATGGTCAGAACCTAACACTTTGGGACGCATGGTATTCTCCACCAGGGCGTCTTTGAGTTTCTCTGAAATTAGGAAGTAATCCAACCTAATAAAAAATGAAAGAAAAAAAAGTTTACACACAGTTTAGACACGCTTATCAAGGTTATGAGTTATGAATCCGATAATAAGTGTTTAACCAACCTCCAACCGACGTTATTAGCACGGGCATTGTTCATGTAGGACCAAAAAGTATAGGCTGCCTTCCCATCTGGATAAAGATTTCTGAATGTATCAACAAGCTTTGTTTCTTCCAACAATTTTGAGAAGCTCTCACGTTCTTCCTTTGCTGTAAGAAAAAATAATAAAATCCGATTACCTATATAAATAATGTTGTACATGACTGCCGTACATTTTAAGCATATCTATACATTGAAATATATATTGTAAATTTTAATTGTAACTGAGGGAAGTGGGTAGGTACTCACTGAAACCAGCAGTGGAAGAATTTGTCTTTGGATTTGCCAAATCTGCAATCAAATTTTAATACATGAGCCTTAATGAACACAATAAACGTCTAATATCTCTTGCACTTACATGAAATTTCATTTTTTATTCTATTTTTTAAAATTTAAAAATACATCATGCTTTTAAATACAAACTACATAATTAAAACGTACCAATTTCTTCATGAGCCACATTTAAATCCCCAGCTATAACTACAGGTTTCTTAGACTCCAGCTCTTTAATATATTCACGGAATAACCGATCCCAATGAAGTCGCTCACCGTTAAGTATCTTGGGTGGATAAGGTTTTGTACCTAGTTCTTTAATAGGTCGACCACTATTCGGCACATCTAAAAACCAAAAATTCATAGTTACAGCATCTATAACATATTATATCATATTATATTATGATTTTTCAAATAAGATATGTACCTATTACTTGAATAATGAATACCAATAAAATCCTTTTATATTCATAATGATTAATACATAATATTATAAAATATAAACGAATAGTACATCAATACTTACAGGCATTCAAGAGGAAAAATTTGTCGAATTCAGCAACGATTAGTCGTCCTTCCTTATTGACAGATGTCTTGAATTTTTTGTCTTCCTCTGAATCGTCATCCTTAATAGGAAGTCCATAATGTACTTCAATGGGTTTTGTTTTGGATAAAAGTCCAACACCGTGATGTCCAGATTGCTCAGCAAAAGCCCAATAGGAATGTGGATAGTTTTCGATAGTTTTAACTTCAGGTGGTTGAGTTTTCTCAGAAGACCGAACCTCTTGCAGACACATGACATCCGGATTTTCTTTTTTGAGGTACTTTATGCCGTTTTTCTATGAAAGAAAAACAAAACAAAATTCAATATACACACTACACAATAAAAAGCGATGCATAATTAATAATATGTAGATAATATTGCGTATAGCACTTCATATATACATTATGTACATGTATGTATCAGAATTCAGAATAACAAAATGTAACATACCTTAACCCAGGACTTGATGCCTCCAACATTCCAGCAAGCAATTTTAAAATTCCACGCTTCTCCAGTCGGGGACTTTTTGTCACACACAAAATTTAATGATTGAAAGTCGGTCTCTGTTGGATTTTTTAATCCTGGTTTTTCACCATCCTTAACTTCGTCCTTAGTATCATCAGCCTTATTATTCTTTTCGGGTACAGCAGCAGCAGCAGGGGCAGAAGCATTATCTTCCTTCTTTGATACATCCTTCATTTCAACATCTTCTTTCCCAGCCTCTGTGGATGGGGCACTATCATTTTTGTCAACATTATTACTACTACTATTAGTACTATCATTCTTTTTTGCGTCATCTTTTTGATCTTCATCAGATGCTTCATCTTCATTAGTTTCGGAGGATGCTGAGGCAGGGGCAGGAGGAGGGGCAGATTTTTTCTCTGCCTTGGTTTTTGAACTCTTTTCTTTTTCTTTCTCTCCATCTTCCTCGTCCTTTTCATCAAAATCAGATTCATCCTCCTCCTCAGACAATTTAGCTTTACGACTACCATTTTTAGCTCCCTTGACATTATTTTTTGTAGCAGCTGCTGCTTTACTAGGGGTGGATTTTGCTGCAGGAGCCTTTCTCTTCCGTCCAACAACTTTCTTTTCTCCGTCACTTGCAGAGTCAATTTCAGGTTCTTCTGGCTCACTCTCGCTGTCAACGATTTCCTCTTCGGGTTCACTCTCTGAGAGAACAGGAGAGTCTTCCTCCTCACTATCACTTCGTTCTCGATACTTCATCCGTTTGTTGGGTTGTCCTCGACTTGGTCTTGTTTTAGGTGGTGGAGTAGAAGCCGCCGCCTTGGGCTTCCTACCCGGACGTCCTTTACCCTTGGGAGAAGCAGATTTACTCTTGGCCGCAGCTTTTCCCTTACCCCGGGGTGAAACACTGGCAGTTTTCTTTCCTCGACCCTTAGCAACCCTTCCTCGACCTCCACCTCCTTTTTTGGGAGATACTTTACCCTTTTTCTTCTTCTTCACCCCATATTCAGAACCTGAGGATTCTCCTTCAGAAATAGATTCCGAGATGGATTCTTCAAAGTCTGAGACAACTTCCGAGTCTTCCTTGTCCTCACGCTCAGATTCCTCAGAGTGGGACTCCTCCTCTTGGTAGTTTTTCATTAGCTCCTTCCTCTCACGAGTCGAGGTTCGGATGGCAGTTCGGGATTTGGGGTCTAGCTTTGAAGTATCAGAACTAGAACTTACTTTTCCTCCTCGTGGACGACCCATATTGTTCCTGTTTTTTAAAGGGAGGGATGGAAAAATAATAAAATTCAAGTTGAAAACTTATTAATCAGTATCAACACATAAAATATGATGGCATTGAATGGATGGACAACATACATACATAATATAATATAATTTGTCACAGAATTATTTTTACCTGTGTTATAAGGTAAGTCGAGACGAAAAGATGATCAAACAAACAGAAGGACAAACGACAAACAACAGTAGTTAAGCGAATTTATACGAGTAGTCAGTAGTCAGTATAGAGTAGTGAAGAGAGTTGACAGAAAAATCTAAAAAGGTTTAAAAAAAAGTAACATTTCCATTAAAACCTACAAAATAATGAAAACCCATTTCAACTTTTACATTGAAGACTTATTCCTAGATTCCTAGATCAAGTTTGATACTTTTGAATGTGTTAAAAAAGTTAGTATATTTACCCTTTGAACTTTTACTTATATATACCAAATATCAAACCAACATCAATCGCCAATAATTGTTAGTAGACAGTAGACAGCACGGCACAAGATGATTGTAGTTTAAATTTCCTACACAAAAAAAAGCAACAGATCAACAACATCAACAAATTATGCAAGAAGAAGACAAAAGCATAAAAGTACCATTATAAAATACAATGTATAATGTGTGTAAGTGTGTAAGTACTTAATGTGTATAATATTATTATAGCGTACTATGTATATTATAGTAGTGTAAAGCGTAAGTACAGCGTTAAAAACTTAAAAATTCCAGGCCAAGTAAATGACATGAAATGGTTTGAAATTAAAGTGACCGTCCTTTTAACGTACACTAGCTATCAATATCTTCTAGTCTACACCCAATTTAATATGAATCAAGGGGTATATCACTTGATAATTAAGTTCAAAGACAAGATTAAACAATAAATATAAAAATCTTACCTCTTGATATTCCTCTGTGTGATGATGCGAAAGCCGAGTCAAAGCCGAAGGAGATGCTAAACAGCAAACAGCTATATGCTTATATACGTCATATACATATTATAATATAGCGTTCTCTTACGTTAGAAAAGGGAAAAGATTTCGTCGTCCTTGCTTTTTTTTCAATTTCCCCCATTCTTATAAAATCCGAAAAAACTTGAGTCTCAAGTCTCAAATAATATAATTCTTCAAAGAAGGGCCAGTAAAAAAATCGTCGTGATCGTCGTCGTCAATCGTCAATCGTCAATTATATTTTATCGACTATTTATAAATAGTAGTGTGTGTGAATCGTCAATCGTGAATAGTCGATAATAATATTATCGTGTTTATTCTATAGTAAAATAGGCAAAGGAATAATTAAATAGTAATAGTAGTGGGAGAATCGGAAGTTGGACGAATTGGAAATTCCTTCAAAAGTGCTTTTTGAAAAAAGACGAATGACGTTTCAAACATCAAGTGGACAAATAAATTGTTGAAATTGTTTTAGTTTGTGACTTCGATTGTAATCGCTATTTTTTTACAAAGAAACTTTTGGGTACTTCTTGATTGTCAATAAAGTGTCATCAAAGATAATCTGTACACACTGTACATTGTACACAGAGTGCATAGAAATAATAAATACTCAGGGAAGGTCATTGTTTTAGGTTTTTTGGGCTGTGGGCCCTTCATTCACAGTTATACGATCATATTTGATATTATATTTTATATTATTATTACACAATTAGAAGATGTGAATACAGACAAGACCAGAAAAATATTAAAACTACAGGAGAAAAACAAGGCTGAAGTGTTTTTTTGAAGGACGTAAGTAAAACCAATATAATATTTGTATAATATTATTATGATGCAATCATTCTTTTATAAGCAAGAAGTATTATAAAAAACCATTAAAAACAATGTTCCTACTTAATCCATTATAATATCAATTATCTATTCTTTTTACTTTTGGCAGTGCTACCAAATTAAGGGTTTGCGTGTAAAAAGTCATCATCATCATCATTATAAAAAGGAAACATGGAGCCTTTAACTGGAATTCATCCACTTCACATACCATCGGTAAGTTTTATGATTCATAATTTGAGTATGAAATAAGAAATAAGAATTCTATCTATTCTTTTTAAATAAAACGTAGTTTTGTCGTTTTATTATAGGCACGCTTTTTACGTTTGTTTATATTAGTATTATATTAGTTTATATAAGTAACTTATGATGTATTAAAGCATGTTATTGTACCATATAGTATGCTTTTATGCATGTGTATGAATAATGAATCATGATGAATGTACTTTGGTATTCTGTACTTATCAATTTCATCGTTAAATCGATATGACTGCGTCGACACGCATACACAGAACAGACACTACAAATCAAAATGCAAAACGAATGCATGAAATATAATTTTAATCCATGCTTTGACAATTATTATTTATTATGTAATATTATGCTTTCTTATCGTCTTGTCGGAATAACAAGGGCTCTGAGAGTATTTTTCAAGACTAGATCTATGTACTATGTACTTGTATCATAATTCATCATGATGTGCAATGTGCATTATGATATAGATAGGTAGTCTGGAAAAAAACAGGCAGTTTCATAGCCATTGTTATTTTACATTTTACAATCAAGAATATACTAAATATCAGCCAGTATAATACCAAATGTAGTTAATAATAATGAGTAACATTTTAATTAGTGTGTTGATTAATACCTATTATCAATTATAATTGATGAATGAATTATTGACTTTAGTTGTAAGCCTAATTGCTGTTCGAACAGCACTGGCGATCGCTGACACTGTGTTCTTAATCTATTGTTTTCTTTTCTTAAATTTTAAATAAAGGTGGTGGACGCAATAATGAGTAACTTGGGAGTATCGGATCTACTAGTGGCTCGTCAAATTTGTCAACAATGGAATGAGGAGGCTTCAAAGTATTTGAACAATCAAGCCCACCTGACTATCTATCGACCGGAGGAAGTGGTAAAAATTATTATTTTCACAGTTTTAACTTGGCAATAAGTAACAATAAATATTGCTTATTTTGATATTGTTCTGCTTATTATTATTGATGAAAGTATTGTCAAAACGCAGTAATATAAGTATGTTGCTTGAAACCACGGTATTGATGGTGATTATGATTGATGGTTAATATATTATGTAAATAAATTACCTTTTATTTTCTGATTCTCTCGCTTTTAGAGCCAAGTTCATGCTGTAATCAAAAGTAGTTCCATGTTCAAACATCCATTAGTATTTCCTCGGATCAACCTTGAAACTACGTTGGATCCAAAGCCAAGCTCTCGTTCCTATCAAGTCTTCTTTCAAGATTTTGCTTCAAAAGTCAAGAGTCTCACATTAAAACAGAAGTGGAATACTGCATTTCCATTAGATTTGATGACTGAATTGCAAGAGTTGACTATCTATGGGAATATGAACACGACGATGGGTGTCTTTCCAGCGAGTGATATTCCTTATCTGCCGAAGCTCAAAAGAATCAAATTCAATTTCGAGGGGAGAATAACGGAGACGTCAACACTCCAAATATTCGCCTCAAATATTAGTCAAGTAGTCAAAGCCGCTCCTAACGTAGAGCAAATTGTTGCACCTTGCAAATTAGACCATAGAGATGAAACTGTTGACTCCTATCGAGATGACACAGCAAACCATATCCTGTAAGCAACTGTTTTCTATACTACATACTTCTTTTTATTGTTTGAAAATGCTATTATAATACAATAATAATATATAAAGTAAAATATAAAAAAATATTATAAGTATTACAGATTTTTCATTTTTATTAAATGTAGTACATGTGTTATAATACTAATTATATATTTCAGGTTGCATATTTTGGCAGCAGATAAAGATATCCACCTACAATATTTGAAAAGGTATAATAGCAACTGTTTTCAATACTATTACTTGTTTTATTTCTTCCTTGTGTTTCAAAACGCAATAGTGTAATCAGTGTAATGTATAATATAAAGCAAGTAAATGAAGTGATACAAGTAAATATAAAGCAAAATAATACATTGTTTATGTTTTATTACTATGTTTTTATTTTCAGGTTGGAGATTGATGCCAAACTACTGGATTATGATCTAGCCCTATTAGGCCGTACCGCGATCAAACTACCCAAGTTAGATACACTCCGAATCGCCTTGAGTCCCGTTGCAACTCGAAATAATCTCACCTATGTTCTTCGCAAGTTTTCCAAACAGTACGAAAACCATTTTTTTAAAAAAACATTCTTAATAAAAGTTCCATTTTTTGGCATTTCCTTTTTTTGAAAAAATAAAAAATAAAAAATATTTTGTTTTTTTATATATTATTTGACTTATTTTATTTGTTTTGTGTTACAGACTAAAGAGCCTGACTATTCTCTTCAGTAAAACTCACGGAATAAGGATGAGTCTTACGAGTTTCTTTATGGAGGAGTCCCCATTAGCTCAGTTAGAATCATTATCATTGAAAAATTACCCAGCGAGTGTAAGTATTTTGGGAGCGTTAAAGAATCTGAAAAAATTCCGTCTCGAAGTCCGCAACATTGAGGACTGCTTTCCAAGTGATCGGGATGAGTTTTTTCTTCAGCCTGCAACAGCTACACCAACAACAAATTCCTCACCGGTTTTGCCTTCTGAGTCATGTAGTCATACTAATAATAATTATAGTAGTAGTAGCAACAACGGTACAAATGATCAGCAACCTTCTTCTTCTTCTTCATCATCCTCGTCATGTCCAACACCACCTGCCCATTTGGACGTGAGCAAGCTTCATGGACTTACTAATTTTGAATACGTACATAATAAAGAAGGGAACAAGATTAATTTATACAGTGATAAGACTCATTTTAATGTGGCCAGACGCATATGCATGCGTCTACCCCTTATACGTGTTCTTAAAATCGATAATATGACGGAAGATTCCCTCACATGTATAATTAAATATCTACCTCTACTCGAAGAACTCCATGCACTTGGAGGATTTTATTCAGATCAAGCTCTCATTGGAGCAACTAAAGCAGATATGAAGCGAGATGATTTTCCAAGGAAAAGAAAACTACCTTATATTGGTGATTTGAAATGTAAGTAATTTCCAAAGGTTTATTTCATTTTTATTTTTTCATTGTATTTCACAAATTTTAGATTTTCGTTCACCAACTTTGTTTAAAAATGTTACAATTTATGAAAGGGAAAAGAGTAAAATGTAATTGATTTTTGATTTGAATCTTTGTTTTGTGATAGATTTACATACATTGTCTGTGGGGACATTTGCTCAAAATAGTAGCTTGTGCAATACAGAGTTACTCTCCTCCGACTGCATCTACTATGGGATTTTGGACTGTGTAATTGATAATAATTTTATTTTTATCCATTTGCTCTAAACCAGTATTAGGATATTATCCACTGCATAAGCACTTCTATGCGAGTGGATAATATACACAAGTCTGCACAGAGCAGAATACAATGCTTGTACAATGACCGGTGTGCTAGTATTAGATCCAAAACGATAATAAAACTAAAAATGCATGCTAAATAACTATAATAAATATTAAAGTGTTTATTTATAATGTGTTTGACCTTCTGTTTTTTTTACCGTTTGCAGAAACTCCTTCGAAAGCTTACTATTGGTGGGGAGACTAGGGCTCAGAGTAAATTCGAAACAAATGTAAGAAAATGGCATTTACATTTTATATTTATGGTGATTTAGGTATCAATAGTTTTACTGTACTCTTACATTATGCTGAGATATTTTATTTATGTATGTCTTAATA